>WOXC01009310.1:0-86955 GCA_011680675.1 Gymnobelideus leadbeateri
TCCTCCAGTCTGCTCTCTCCCATACCTTCTCCCATACCCCCATCAACTTTTCCATTAGAGGAAGGTGAGTCTTTGTGTCCCAATGCCTGCACATCTTATCTCCCTATTACAAGCAAAAGAGTATTAATAATAGTATTTATATATATTTGAAACTTTTAATGTTATGACCTCGAATTTCAGATCCATTTCCTTCCTCCCTTGTCACCCATTCCCTCATGGGAGATAAGTAATTCAGTATATGTTGTACATGTCTAGCTATGCAAGACATTATCATAGTAGATATATTGTACAAGGCTGCTTATAATTCCCTCCCACTCATCCCACCCCCCACCTGGTCTATTCCCTACATAATCCTGTCCCTCTTCTATAGTGGGTACTTCCAACCTCCCCTCCCCCCAAGGATGCCCTCCCATCCATCATCCCTCCTCTCATCCCCCTTCCCCTATCCTGCTGCAGGTTGAGATATCCCATTTAGTATGTATGTCATTTTCTCCCTGAACCAGATTCAATGGGAATGTGGTTTTGTCTTTTTAGCCTTCCTTATTCTCCCCCTCCTTTGCAACCACTTCCCCTTGCTTCTTCTACATGGGATAGTTTACCCCACCCTGTCTTTCCCCATCTCCTCTTGCCACTTTCCTCTCTCACCTCATAATTTCATCCCTTGAGTATTCTCCCTTCCCAACCAATTCAACCTATGCCCTCTATCCATATATAACTGTAACCATATACACACACATTCACATATGTATTCATATGACCACACACCCTTCTTCCATTATTTTCATAGTGAGAAAGATATCATCAGTCACAGTTATTGCTTTTCCATATAGGAATGTAAATAGTTCAACTTTGATAAGTTCCTTTTGATTTCTTTTCCCTGATTACCTTATCAGGCATCTCTTCCTTCTTGTGTCTGGGTGTCAAATTTTCTATTCAATTCTGGATTTTTCCTCAAGAATGCTTGAAAGTCCTCTATTCCACTGAATGACCATATTTTCCCCTGAAACAAAATACTCAGTTTTGCTGGGTAGGTGACCCTTGGGTTCATTCCCAGTTCTTTTGCCCTCTGGAATATCATATTCCATGCCCTTGATCCCTCAGTGTAGAAGCTGCCAGGTCCTGGGCTATTCTGATTGTGTTTCCACAATATTGAAATTGTTTCTTCCTGGCTGCTTGTAGTATTTTCTCCTTGATCTGGGGATTCTGGAACCTGGCTATAATATTCCTGGAGTTTTCTTTTTGGGATCTTTTTCAGGAGGTGATCTGTGGATTCTTTCAACCTCTATTTTGCCCTCTGGGTCTAAAACATCAGGGCAATTTTCCTTGAGAATTTCTTGAAGGGTGATTTCTAGGTTCTTTCTTTGATCATGGCTTTCAGGTAGTCCAATAATTTTTAAATTGTCTCTCCTGGATCTATTCTTCAGGTCAGTGGTTTTTCCCATGAGATATTTCACATTGCCTTCTAATCTTTGATTTGTTTGGATCTGCTTAACAGCATCTTGATTTCTCATAAAGTCATTAGCTTCCATTTGCTCCAGTCTAACTCTGAAGGAATGAATCTCCTCAGTGAGCTTTTGAGATTCTTTTTCCATCTAGCAAATTCAGCTTTTTAAGGCATTCTTCTCCTCATTGCCCTTTTGGGCCTCCTTTGCCATTTGAGTTAGTCTATTTTTTAAGGTGTTGTTTTCCTCAGTCAGGCTGTTGACCCTCATTTCATACTTTTCCTGCATCTTCTCATTTCTCTTTCCAATTTTTCCTCCACTTCTCTTATTTGATTTTTAAAGTCCTTCTTAAGGTCCTCTATGGCCTGCAACCCGTTCATGTTTTCCCCTGGGGCTTTTGGAACAGGACTTCTGACCTCACAGTCCTTTTCCTGCTCTATGCCCCCAAAATAGGAATCTAGGGTTGCATTTTTCTGTTTCCTTTGCCTTGGCATGTTGCCACTTAATTGCTTGACTTTTGGGCCTGTTGCCACACTATGGCTTTAAGGCCAGATAGAGGAATTTTCGTCCCGAACGTGTGGGGGGCAACTTCCGTTTCTGGCAAGCTATAAACCCACCCACAACTTCCACCCTAGATCCCAATCCAGATCCAGGGAGGTTAAAGCAAGAGCGATTACCCCCCAAGACTGATCGCTGGATCTCCCCACGGTTTGTAGGCTGGGAGCCGGAAATGCCTATGAAAACTACAAAATGGCGTGTCTCCTCAGCGGCTTCTAGCTTCCAGGGGAGGGAGCTGACGCATTCCCCAAATACAGGTCCCAAAGTCCATAGGACACTAACCTCTTACTTTGTCCTAGGCATGTCTATATTGATAATTCTGGAGTCGCCAGGGTTCCTGGTGTTCTGGGGTTCCTCCAGCTGGCTGCTGGCCCTGTCGCCCTGGGGCTAAAACCTCGGCTCACGCGGACCTGGGCTCGGCTCCTCTGCTCTGCGCTCTGCGAGCTGCCGGGTCCCAGACCACTGCGCTGGTCCTTCCTGCAGGGCTGCTGGGCTGTCCTCAGCAGGAGGTTAGCTTCTCTGTGTCGTTCTGTGGGTGCTGGGGCTCCAGAAGTTGTTCACAGTCCTTTTTTACATAGTTTGTGGGGAATCTGGGGGCAGAGAGGCTTGGAAGAGGTGTTTCTACTCCCTTATTTGGTTTTTGAAATCCTTCTTAAGCTCCTCTATGGCCTGTAAGCAGTTTATTCTTTTCTTGGAAGCTTCTGGTTCAGGAGTTCTGGCTTTGCTGTCTTCTTCCTGTTCATGCCCCAATCCTTTTTGTCCTCATAAAAGTCATCCAGAGTTGGACCACTGTGCTTGCCTTGCTTCTCTCGTTTGCTCATGGTGCCGCTCAATTGCTTGACTTTTGAGCTTTTTGCCACAGTAGAACTGCTACCAGAGAGGGGAGCTTTGTCCCAATTGCTGGGGTTTTCGCAGGTGCTGGAGCTATTAGTTGGGTGCCTTCTCTGAAGCCTCCACACACTCTGGTAAACTGGTCATGCACCCCAGGACCTCTACCCTAGACCTCAATCCAGATCCAAGCAGGTTAAAGCAAAAGCTATTACCCCCATACTGGTTTCTTGGTCCTCCTACAATCTGCAGGCCAGGATCTCTGAAGCAGCCATGTGGTGGTGGCTGCATGGCCACCACACCTCAGTCCCTTCTCCCTCCAGGGGGTAAAGGCCAGACCTAACTCCCTGTTCCCAAAGTCCACACTGCACTGACCTCTCACTTTGTCATTAGCATCTATGGGTTGATAATTCTGAAAACTGCCACAGCTGCTAGTGATCTGAGGTCCCTCCATCTATCAGCTGGTTGTGGCTGCCCTGAAACTAAAATCTCTGGCTCATGCGGGGCTGTGCTTGGCCTCCAGAGTGCTAAGCTGGCCCCTTACTGTTGGCCTGCCAGGCTGTTTTCTGCAGGAGGTTATCTTCTCTCTTTCATTTTGTGGGTTCTGTAGTTCCAAAGTTTGTTTAGAGTCATTTTTTCACATGAATTGAAGGAGGTGGAAACAGGAGACATGCACAAGTCCTGTTTTTACTCTGCCATCTTGACTCTGCCTGCAAGACTCTAGTTTTTTGCTCAAAGTTTTAAATAATTTTTTTTTCTTTTTGGAGGGCAATTGGGGTTAAGTAACTTGCCCAAGGTCACACGGATAGGTTTTTGTTTGTGTGTGCATTAAGTGTCTGAGGCCGGATCCTAACTCAGGTCCTTCTGACTCCAGGGCCGACACTCTACTCACTGCACCACCTAGCCACCCCAAATAATTTTATTTTTAAGTATTAAAGGGCATCTAGGTGGCATAGTGAATAGACTACCAGCCCTGGAGTCAAGAGGACCTGAGTTCAAGTCTGGCCTCAGGCACTTGACACACTAGCTGTGTGACCTTGGGCAAATCACTCAGCCCCAATTACCTTGCCTTCCCTTCTCCAAAAAAACCACACAAACAAGCTAATCCCAAAAAAGAATTCACTTTAAAAAAGACCTTTATTAAAATTTCATTTTAAGAATTCACCATTTAAAAACAATCCCTCAATAAAAGTGCTTTTAAATTAGCTTTATTGTCTTAAAAGCCTCAAGTGTAAACTTTTTGATGCAGTTAATGCATAACAAATGCTCAATAAATACTTCTCTTGATTTGACTTAGGCTTCATCTGCCAATAAGGGCGTTGCCACACATACAGAATACAAAGGATGGTCCAGAATGAAACTCCCTGAAGGTTTGGACCATATCCTCCTACAAACTACCTTATCATTTTGCATACTTTCGAAAGAAAGCTGTGTTTGTAGATTGGTACTTTTCCCCAGTGAGAGTCTTCCCTTTGTGAATAATATCTTGCCCAATGAACCCTAATAGTCTTTAGCAATATTTTGATTTTGAATAAGATGTATATGTCCACTTCTACCATAAACTTTACTTTGTGCAGCTGAGTTATGTTGTTTGAGAACTTGCCATTGCTGTCACCTGAGGTCAGGCCCTTAATATTTCTGACACTATATTCCCCAAAGTCTCCTAACTGGTCTTCTTGTCTGCAGTTCCCAGACTGCTGTAGTCTGGGAAAATCATTTATTTTTCTTGCCTAATCTCCCACTATCCAGTAGGTTATTCATTATGTTACCATGTCCCTTCCCCTTGCCCGGGCACTTTTTGGAACTTTTCCACTTCTGGATCTTTTATATCTTTGATCTGTATCTAGAAAATCAGTTTCCTAGCTGATTTGTGTCTTCTGGTCTGTGACCTCCAGGGGAGGAAGCAAATCTGATCTATAGCCTTTACCTACTTTTAAAATAGTAAAAGTAGAGGGACAGTAAGCATTATTATTCATCCACTCCTATTTGTTCCTCTGCATCCCACCTTAATACTGACCCTCTGCCTAGATGAATTTTCTGGTTTAAGTATTCTCTTTCTCCACTTTTCAGAAATTGAAACTAAAGGATCTATAATTCTCCCTATTTTTAGCTCTGAGCCCCCTGCCAGAGACAATCATCTGGCAAAGTACCTCAGTGTTAAATCTAGCTCCTTTTCTTTTCCAAGTGGTGCTTCCAACTCAATTGCTTCCTCCTAACTATAATTACAACAAATATACCCAGACTAGAATATACCTGTGTTTTATGCTGTTATAAGGACAAAGGAAACATTTAAAACAAAGGTAAATGGACTTCCCTGTAGAAAAGTCCTCAGGCTCTCATTAAAGAACCCAATGGGTTTGAATGTTTTTTTTTTTTTAGCCACATATTATCTCTCCCAACACTCCTCCTGCATTATTGTCATGCACAGCCTAGTTGTTGGGGTTTTACCTCTGTTCCTTGTAATGACTGTTTCTGCCCATGAACAGTACACCTCTGCATGAGTACTTGTAGCCTCACTTTCTTGAGGTCTATACAACTTTTGTCTCCACAGGAAGTAGGTTCTTTGAGTCTGAGTTCTACCTGAATTGCTTCAAATTGACTGAATTGATTCCTTTAGTTGTCATCTAGGTGAGTGACCCATCACTGTTACCAATTACATTGCCCCTTTAGGATTCAATTAGGACTTATTAGTATTCTGGAAAAACAAAACAAAACCAAACCAAAAACAAACCCAACTTAACTTGCCTTGCCTGCATTTTCAATAGCTTAACACCTTGCTATCAAGCCAATAATCTATGATGAGGTCTGCAAATGTTTAAAATTGACCTTAGCTGCTCTGGCCGCAGAGCTATCTTTGCTCCCAAAATGAGTGAATTGTCAAGACACCTGAGGTCCCTTCCTGAGTTACTATTAAGCATGGACCCAGTGGTTCCAATAAGATCTTAGTGTAACCATGTACCAAATACTGGAAGTAGCCTCTTGCTTAGCATTTATTATAGATTTTTTTCTTCTTTCCTTGGTCTGAAGATCATCATGACTAAGGCTCTCTGGCAGTTGTGTGCTGAAGGCATCTTGTACTGGCTCCCAAGAATCAACTGTTAAGTTTTCAGCATAAACCTCGACAAGTACTTCCAAGTGGGCCTTGACTTGCTCTTTTGTTGTTGTTGATTGTTTAGACTTAAGAAAGTGATACTGAAAATGTTATTAAGGCAGATTAAATTTGAGTCTGTTCTGTATTTTCAGCAAGTCATTTTATCAAACATTTATCAGAACACCCTTGCTTTTCTGTGACTTCTTTCATTGTACACCATTCCTTTCCCTTCCCAGTCCAACTTTGGGGGTGTTCCAACTTCAGGCTGAAAGGTACTAGTGTTTTTGCTTTAGTTTGGAAGGATCAATGCTGGTCTTAAGTAAATGCTTATGTGACAGGGCATTCTCTTTGGCATCTTTCCTTAAATACATCAAATATCAGGAGTTACTTATTACTTTACAAGCTTAAATGGATTAACTAATTTTTCAGTGAACCTTCTTCAGTCTAGAAACGTACCTGATCACTCCCAGTATTTCTGATAGGTCACTGCCAGATTAATCTTCAAATAACACAGCCTTAATAATACCATCAATTTGCTTGAAAACTTTCATTCCCTCTCAGTTATCAATCCAATAAAGTTCAAACTCTAAGGCTAACATTCAAAGCCTCCTAAAATCTGTTGACACCATATCTTTCTAACATTACTTTCCATTAATCCCCTATATCTTTAGTTTAACTCTCTTTGCTTTATTTGGCATTGGTAGATTGTTTTCTTTCTAACATACTCTCCACCCAATTGCTACAGGTCAAAATCCTATTCATGCTTTCTGGCTCATCTCTGGAGCAGTTTTCTTCCTACAGTCGTGCCAGGTCTACTTCTCCCTCCTAAATCAGAATGGATTTCTCACTTTTCTTAGCCTACACAGGGCTTAGCATCTGTCTCTCCTATGACATTTAAGAATATTCTGCCTCCTATTATTTCCTCAGTGACTTACAGAGATTCCTGCAAGGAGCAGGTTCTCAATAAATGTTCAATGAATAAATAAACACACCACACCTATCCTGTACAACCCTCAGATCCCCCTAATGCTTGCTTCTTTGCCTGGCATTTATTATCTCCTCATCCACAACATAAAGATTACTGTAACACATGAAGAAACCAGCAGCAGTTTCAGAGGCTGTAAACTACGCAGGAGACCTGCCAGGTTGTTTTTTTTTTTTTTATATTTTTTTCTTTTTGGTAATTTCTTAGAGCATGTATTACCATGCAGAGCATAAAAGCTCTGAGTCTACTTTAGCATAGCCTATAATCCTATTAAAAGGATTATTCTGTTGTCCTGGGCTATCTGATCATGGTAAGAACTCATTTAGGTCAACTGTTTAGGAAATTTACATACAGAGGGAAAAAATGTTAAATCAGCCACTTGCTGCATTTCACACGGGAAGAGTAGCCCCCCTGGTTCTATGTTAATTTTTTCATCTATTTCATAAATTTAAAGCTTTTGAAAGAATTTTGCACAACAAAAACCAGTTTCTCTAAAATGAAAACAAAAACAGAATAGGAAAAATAGCTGTAGTAAATATTTCAAATAAGATAGAATGCTAGAATTTGTAAGGAGCTAATGTGTAAGACTTAAGTACATAGTCTTTTGGAACTATGGTAAAAGAGTAAACAAACAATTTATGAGTGAGGAAATGCAAATGATAACTGCATTAAAAAATCCCAAATCTATAATAATTAGAGAAATTCAAATAAAAATAACCTTATTGCCATTTTATAATGATTTAAATGACCAAAAAATGATAGAAACAGGTATAATCAGACACTGTTGGTATCACTTGAGTACTCTAAGTATTTTGGAGAGCAATATTCAATGAGTTACGAAACTGATCATACCTATAAAACTGAAGATTCTTTTTTTTTATCCCTCCAAACATTGTAAGAAGCCAAAAAAGGACCCATCTATGTAAAATAATCACAGTTGCTGTATTTATAATGAACAGAAAATTGGAACCATTACCACACATATATCCAACAGATTAAAAGTGTAATGGAATGTTATGGTACTATAACTTTATGAAGCATAAAAGCAAATATGAAAAAAATACATGAAGTCATGCAAAGTGAAATAAGCAAAATCAGAAGTGAATATACACTGACTACGACAATTTGAAAAAAAGAGAGAAAGTGAAGTCAGAAATAAATTCTGGAAGGGAAGGGACCAAGAACGAAAACACTTAGTTATTGAGAATTGATTAGAACTTTTTGAGAATATTAGGGTTTTTTTTTCTATTTTCATGGGTTAACACAGTACCTGACACATGATAGGCTATGAAAAAATAATTGTTTGATTAATCATGTGACTCGTTTTATAAACAATTTGGCTTCTGATTTGCTATGACATTTGGGGGCTGGAAAGATGCAGGAGTAAGGTTCTAGGTATTTAAATTGAAAAGATAAGAATATCTATCCCATATGGTATCTGTGCTGAGCCATGAATTCTGGTGAAATGGATAGACTTTATATTAGAGCACAAGGATTGATTTAATATGAAAGCATATGGAAATGGAAGAGAATTGTGGCACATTTGCATTTTAGGGAATTCAGGCAGGCTCTGCACACTCCAGGTTTCTGTCAGGGTGTGAGCAGTTTGGGAGCTAGCTGTGAAATGTGTGATTGTGATGGCACATATTCCAGTTTACACAACTGTGTTTAGGAGTCAGCCTGGTTATGGCAACCAGATTTTTTAAACTTCAGGGCACATGACCTTTAAAAAGGAGGTTCTTTTGTATATCCTTGCTAAGAATAGTTTATTTTTCTGAAATTTGAACTGTGCTAGAAACTCCAGGATGGATCATAGAGGGAAGCAAGGACTGACTTCCAGAAAGGCAGTTTCCCATTTCATAATCCAATTTGGATAACTAGGAGAAAAGAGTAAAAATAAGGAAACTGGTGGATTGTGTTAGAAATGAATATTTCTCTCTTATATTTAATAACTAATTATTGAATTAAGACCAATGGTTTTTCCTTTTTCTACTTTCTCATCCAGAAATCAACCAGTGTGAGAAATCTTTCTTAGAGATATACCCAGGCCAAGTTCTAATCAGAAAGCAAAAGTAATTTTAGGCTAATGGATATTAATTCCTGCTCATTGTGTTTGCTCACACTCATTAGGGCTGGAAATGTTGATTCTCTTTATCATCAAGACGGGTGATATGGAAATTGATGATGCTTTGACCAAGATTTGAGTGACCTAAGTCATATAGTCCACCTCCCATTTGATTAACCAACCAGATTTGAGGAAGCACCCCTTGGGAATACCTCCTCTTCTAAGGGCATATAAACTGTGACCCCTTTGCAGTTAGGGGTCTTTGGTCTAAGGGAGACAGCCAAATGACCATCCTTTTATTAATAACCTGATGACTTTATTTTTTTGTTTTTTTTTTTAAAGCAATCAGGGTTAAGTAACTTGCTCAAGGTAACATGGCCAGTCATTATTTATTCGTGGGTGCTCATTTTCTGAGGCCGAATCCGATCCCGGGTCATCCCAACTCTGGGGCCAGTGCTCTTACTCACTGCGCCACCTAGCCGCCCCATAACTTTATTAATAAAATGATTAAATTACCCAAAAACTATGATTCTCAAATGTTTTTAATTGTCACAGTTGTCACCCATTAAGCAACCCACACTGAATGGGAATTAATTTTGATACTTATTGTTATGAGTACTCCTTTCACTGCCATCCACACTCTCTGATTCTGTGAAAATCTTTCCCATGTCCTCCTGCTAAACTCTCACGCAAGGGTTCTGCCTAAGATTTTAGGTGCCTGCTTTGGATTTCTTGATATTGTACTCTTTGGAGTACAAAGGTATCCATCAGTATTGCCTGGCTTTAGCTAAATGAATGCCCTGTCTTCTCTTCTCATTATATATTTAATAATATGTTAAGCCACTTCTCTAGCAAAATTTTCTTTTGGTAATATGATGTGAAATACTCATACCCATCATGCATCTCTCCATTGCTTTTTGCTTACCTCATAACATTAAGTCTTTGGAAACTATGGCATCCAACTCCCAGGGTTATTGAGAGAGTCAGATGAGATAATTTTAAAGTGCTAAGCATATTGCTTGGAACATAGTATTTGTTGTTTTTCAGTTGTTTTTCAGTCGCTTCTGACTCTTTATGACCCTATTTGGGGTTTTCTTGGAAAAGACACTGGAGTGGTTTGTTGTTTCCTTCTCCAGTTCATTTTACAGATGAGGAAACTGAGGCAAACAGATTTAAGTGATTTGCACAGGGTCACCCAGCTAGTAAATATCTGAGGCCAGATTTGAGCTGAGGAAGAGGAGTCTTCCTGATTATAGGTCTGGCACTCTACCCACTGTGCCACCTAGCTGCTCTGGTATACATAATTTTATATAAATGTTCATTATTGTTGTTATCTCAAACAACTTGCTTCTTCAACAAGCATTATTAAAGGTTTTCTATATGCTAGACCCTGTGCTAAGTGCTGGGATACAACTACAAAGAAAAAGAAAGACAGTTCTTATTGTGAAGGAGCTCTAATTGGGGAAGATAAAAAAAATGGACACTCTGGGATGGGAGGGCCATGAAAGTGTCTAGCAAGAGTTTGGAGTACAGCCTTGAGAAGAGTGAAGACGTGGCTAGCCTAAGCACCTTCTTTAAATGGAAGTTCTGAGAGGAATCGTCCAGAGGAAGAGGCCTCAGGGGCAGAAGGTAATTCTAATATGTGAATTTCAAGGATGGAGTGAACTTCCAGGATGAAGAGGTTTCTTGGCCTGGTTTAGCAAGTCTGGAGAGCAACAAAAACAATCTACATTCTGCAAACATACAGCACAACTGGAAAAAAATTGACATTAAAAATATGGTCTTGGAAAATAGGGTTGGAAACTTGCAGTCACTGAAAGCATGGTGCAGTGATCCAAATGTAACCCAGACCATCTTCCTACACTTATTTAACTCTGTGATTACCATATTTTTTCCATCTCCAGCATCTGCCCAAAATATGGATTATCTATCCAACTGCATATCATAATCAGGGCATTAGTCATTGTCTATGCTTGCTATTTTCCTCTGTGGATAGTTAGGTTGAAGCCTTGAATGATTATAAATCTCATTTAGGAAACTTTACAATGTTCCAGGGCTTGATGGTATTAACCCAACATCACCTGCAAACCTGAGCATGTGAGGAACCTCACCTTTTAAAGAGAATCCCTCTTCCATTTGGACTCAACCTGTTATGCATGATAATCATAAATGCCTTTTGAAAGCATATGACTGGCTCCTTGTTTTCAATCTTCTTTAGAATTTGTAATCAGAAAGTCATCCAACAAAATAATTTCTATTACTGCATCTTTTGGGGAATTGTGAATGATTTTAACATATACGTAGGGAATGTTTTCCTAAGATGAGTTCTGAAGGTGGTATTTTGTTTTATTTTGACTTGTTGTATTTTATTTTGACTTGTTGTATTCAACAAACAGTAATTGTAGTGGTACCTTGTATTCTCTTCATCTTTCAGAGAAATATATAACTATAAAGATGTTGCCTGCTTTAGAATATCACTTGTGAAAGGCTGTCTGTTTCTTTTTTCATGCTTTCATCAAGGGCATCCTCAATATGTGTATGGATTGTTTTCACACTCATAAAATTTTTGTAGAGATGGGAGACTGGGCAGTTGAGTTTGTATCTATTAATAATTTCCCAGTCGCCTTTTTTGTAGTGATAACACCTATGATTTATTTTCTCTCAAGAATTTGGTAAACTCTAGTCCTTCAATGCCCTCAAAACTGTGTTGGCTTCAGTTTGGCTCTCTTCTGTATATATTTGATTTAGGCTTGACCTTTATTTTATCCCTTTCAGTGCCATTTCTACTTCTTCATGGAGTATATGTGATATTGTGATAGTAGAGTGCAAATGGGGTAGTTCCACCATCTTCAATAGAGTTTGTTATAGTTCTTGTTCTTTCCCACTTTTTGTCTGTCATCTTTCTAGTTTCATTGTTAAATGTTCCCAGGATGATCTAGTTTTCTCATATCTTTTGCCAAGCTTTCTGTAAACTCATTTTTCCCTCCACTGCTTCTCACTGTTTTATGACATACTGCTACCCATAACCTTCCACCATCTTCCTCTGTAAAATTTTACAAATGAGTTTATAGTATAAACTGGTGTTACCCTTGGCTGCCATTTCTTCTTGCTTAGCAATGAAACTAAACATTTTCTGGTTAAGGTAGCTTAATTGGCAGCTTGCTGTACTTCAAAGAGGATGACAAGGCCTGTGGTCCTGGTTCTAGGCTGTTTTTATGGCTGTTTTACACTGCTTTAAGGCCCTCTGTTAAAATCTTGCTTTATAGCCCTTTCAACTTCTGATTTGTAATGGCAGATGTGGCCTAGCCAGAAGCAGGAGTCAGTCTCTGTGTATTTATACTGAAAGGATGTTAGGACTCTTTTAATCCCCCAAATGTATTACCAAGTTTCTTCAAGTCGTTTGTTAAATAGACACGTAGAATCATAGAATTTCAGAATTGTGAGGAACTGGAGTGATCATTTAGGAAGACAGCATGGTATTGTGGAATGAGCAATGGATTGGAAATCTAACCCAAGTTTGAATGATTTTTTCTCCCTTAGTGAGCTGATCACCTTACTGAGGAACAGCTGAGGAACTGGTCATGTTTATCCTGGATAGGAGAAGACTTAGGGGGAACAAGATTACTCTCAAGTATTAGAAAGACTGTCATCTAGGAAATGAATTGTACTTCTTTTTCTTGGCCCACAAAGAAGAATCAGAAGCAGTGGAGGAGTTTGCAGAGAGTGGAATTATTTACCTAAGGAGGCACTGGAAGTCTTCAAACATAGGCTGCATGAGCACAGGTTGATGGTTTTGTAGAGCAGATTCTGACTCAGGATAGTTGACCTGAGTGGTCCTAGAGGTCCCCTCTGGAGCTAAGACTATGACTCAGCTTTTGTGGACCTATTGTGGGCAGGTTGTTCCCTTTGGGCCTTTTATTATCCCTTCCTTTGTAGGATGAGGGGTTTGGGCTACATCTCTAAGACCCTCCTAGCTCTAAATATCATGATCTTAGTCTAATACTTCATTTTATAGATAAGGAAACAGACTCAGAATTCAAGTCTATGACTATATTATTCCACCCTTCTGGGCCCCAGTTTTGTCAAGTGTGTCTTTTGGTAAAATACTTTACTTGGTTGTATCTCAGGTTCCTGTTTCTGATCTGATATTATCTCTGCCCCTCCTTCCCTTCAAACATGTATATGTGTGTGTCTACTGGAGTAGTGGGGTATAACACATAAACTTCTAAGTTCACAGCTGAGACACAGAAATCCCACTGCCATCAGCAGTCAGGAGAGATACCCTTTTTTGCCCTGTTTCATCCCTGATTAGATACAGGCCACCTGCTGGGGTCTAATCAGCAGCATTAGCTGTTTCCTCCTCCCCCCTTCCCTTTGACATAGTCACTCCATCCAACTCCCCCCTAGAACTTTACATGGGAAATCAGAGCCCTCAAGGAGGATGGGGGAGATCTGAGGTTTTTCAGCTTTGGGGCATGAGCAGCAAGAGCAATTCACTCCTAAGTGGTTCATATGTCCCTTTCACTCTATAGACTCCACCCAGAAAGCCAACAGGAGGAAAAGTACAGAAACTTGGCCCCCACTGCTTCCCCAAAGACTGTTTCCTGTGTTACCACTTTCCTGAAGTGCTTTTAAAGGACTTGGGAATAAGCCCCCTAGATTGCCACGGTGGGCCTTTGGGCTGTGGCCACCTGCCAGCCAAAATGTGTCTTCACCCACCAACTCATTTCACACAGCTGTTGCAAAGGAAAGAATTTCCACCCAGCCCTGCTGACTTGGGCCAGATTCAAATAGGATGCAGCCCGTTGTAGTAGAGAGAGGTCTGGCCTAGGAGACAGGACACCTGGGCTCTGGGCTCTGCCTCCACATAGCTATATAACCCTGCATAGGGCTCATTAGCTCTCAGGACTTCAGATTTCTCATCTCACTTCTTGGCCATCGCCAGCCTTGCCCTTTCCATTAGAATCTATTTGGGTCATTTCTGATCCTTCCACCCCAAAAAGCGGACCTTACCCCTGGAAACACCCTGGGTTTGATAGGCCAGCTTTGGCCTTATCTTGCTCAGTTCCAATAGTCTCTATTGCTTCTCAGATATCTCCAACAAGGTCACCTGTCCTCCCCCTACTCCTTTCCTACTCTCCTTTTTCTTTTCTCTTTAGAACGTAAACCCCTTGATGACAGGACCTATCTTTCTACTAGTATTTGAATTGCTGGATTTAGCACAATGCCAGGCACATAGTAAGTACCTAACAAATTGTCTGTCTATTCATCTGTCTTCTATCTAGTGAAAATGTTGGAGCAGATAGATCTTTAAGGTCCTTTTGCTATGATTCGGAGAATGTCTGTCCTAATCTAAGGCTCTTGGGAGAGAGGGAGGGTGCACTAGCTCCAAATCCCAATCAACCATCCACCCTCTTACCCCCACCCCCATTCAACCTTCTTGACAAGTAGAACTTGGCCAAAGTTCTACTCCTCTCTGAAAGCAGGACAGGTACAAGCTGAGGGAGGTGGGGGGACGAACACTGAACAACATTAGATTCATAGAATATTAGAGTTAAAGGGAACCTTACAACTCATCTAATCCAATAGCCTCATTTTACCCTTAAGGCATCCTGAGAGATGGATGACTTTTCCAGTACCGAATAGCAAGTAGAAAGGTTAGGGCTGAAAGCTAGCTCTTCTGACTCCAAGACTAAAGGACTTGCAACATACCTAGTGAAATGTAATCTCAGAAAGTAAATACAAATTATTTTCTTTAGCAATCAATATTACTAAAGATAAGAGCTGGGCTAATATAGAAGTCAATTTTTCTTCAAGAAAAAACCACAACAACAAACTTATCTAAATAATGAGAGTGATCTCCATTTGAATTTTTTAAACAAGGCCCTTCAAAATTTCTCAGTAGGAAAATTACTTTCTGCATTGGATTTTCTCCTCCCCCTTTAGATAAGTGGTGATTAAGGGGGGAAAAGAATTTTTTTTCCATTTAATTTCCTGTAGCAGATCCACAATGTAAGCACAGATTTGTTACTTTCAGGGCATGTGTATATTTATATGTACCCACACATACCTGCACACAAAGGTTTTCTTTGTATGATATGACTTCTCCCTAAGGAAACTCAAAGTCAAATATATATTTAACTTTTAGAAGCTAGGGTTTGGTAGCTTGTGAAGAGACTGGAGGGAGGGGATATATCCTGGCTTTGATTTGTAGGGATCTAAAGTCAGCTCTAGACTTTGGTCCTTGGTCTTTAATTTGGAGGAAAGGGAAATAGGGCTTTCGGGAACAGATTCAGATCCTTACACCTATGCACACTCCTCTAGCAACCTCGTTCTTTGTCTTCTAGATCCCACCCCACCTTTCCTTGGTGTCAGGTGAGAAAACCTAGCAATCCAAATTCCCAAGGCCTCCTCAGTGCATTCTCACCTCTCTAGTACTCTTCCCTAGCTCCACCCCGAATCTGGTTTATTATTTAGAACACATTTTCCACACCAGCAACAGCTTGGTGACAGACACACTTCTTCAAGGTATAAGATATGCAATTAGATTTATAAAAAGCAAGATCTCAGCTCTCTGTTCCTAACTTGGTGGGGTTGAGTTTGATTCCTGTTGTGTATCATGTAGCCAGCACCAGCATTTTGAGGAACCCTGGGGGATGAAGTGTAGGGGGGGATCAGCATCTCTGTTTGCTGTGGTATGTTTGAACTCAGACAAGATAACATCTTTCATCTAACAGCTTTCTTAATCTTAAAGAGTCCTTCAGTCTTAAAATATTTATGACTGCAGCCAATTCTTTCACAAGGCACTTCAACATCTTGGGGTGGGGGGAGGTTGTTTTATTTTATTTTTTCCTCCTCTGATAGAGATGTGTGCAAATGGGGCGGTGCTGGAAAGGACCAGTAAGAGTGATTTTCCCCTAGCTAGGCAGGTCTGGAATGCATATGAGCCCACAGCTGTTGCTGCTGGGCTGCAGCCTTTAAGGGCCACACTTGTTAGACAACAGCCCTGCCATCTGGGGATAGATGTTGGAGTAGTCTTGAATGTAGTGTTTGTCTTGTATGTCTAGGAATCCTAATGAAGTCAGTGTCAACTGAGGAGGCAGATAAGGGCTGATATGCAGGAAGAAAGTGAGGAAAATGAAGGAGCAAGAAAACAGGAGAGAGAAGCTGAAGGAAAAGAATTAATGAGTTCTAAAAAAAAAAAGTTGGGATAGAAAGAGTAGGAACTGGCTAGTAAAAAAGTCTTAAGGTTCACTCAGCTTTCAAATACCCACTCTAATGGATGGTGACAGTGGCAAGGATATTGCTAAAGGGGAGCAAAGAAAAAAATTCCATTTATTTTGAGAATATATTTTTGTAGAATACATTTTTAACATGGAGGGTATCACATTCCTGGATATAGGCTGTATAATATTGAAATATGATAATGAAGCCACAATCTGATGCCTTCATTTAGGAGGAGCTGGAAGGCTATCCAGCTTCTCCATCTTGTTCTTACACACACATTCCTGAAACCAGCTTAATAAGGCAGAGAGATACCATAACCTCTTAGGCTGAAGGGAATCCTCATCCTAAGCAGAGTTGTACATGCTGTATTTCCCCCTTCCATCTGCTCCTTGAGATTCATATTTTCCTCAAATTTGATAATTAAACCTTTTTGTTTAAAAGATTTCCTGAAGTACCGTAACGTGTAGGAGGTAAGGATGAGAGATGGGGGGCAGAATTGACAGAGGATTTAATTAAGTAGCATAGGTAATATTTGTCAATAAGACTTTTGGTGCAATATTTGCCCTAAGCAAAATAATTGTTTTCAGAGTCCAAGAAAATAAGTTCTTATTAGAAAGAGAAGTCAGAGAACACAGTGTATTTGATCTCAGAGATGGAAGAATCAGATTCCCATTTTCACTGAATAAAACCTGACTTCTTCCCTTAATTTCTTTGATTGCTCATCCCTTCCCCCTCCCCCACTCACCGCTCCCCCACTGGGGGTGGGGTCCAGCTCCAGTGAGCTGGATGAAATTGCCCTTTAAGAGTGCTAGTGACTGGTACAAATCTCTTCCTGATTTGTAGAATTGACAAACCAGAGAAAAGTACATTTCACAAGCTGCATTCAAATTGGTTTCCAAAATATATGTACCTGGGGCGGCTAGGTGGTACAGTGAATGGGGCACCAGCCCTGGAATCAGGAGGACCTGAGTTCAAGTCCATCCTCAGACACTTTACAGCTACTAGTCGTGTGACCTTGGGCAAGTCGCTTAACCCCAATTGCCTTGCCTTCCCCCCCTCAAAAAAAAAGAGAAAACAAAATCTATATACCCTCAGTTTGGGGTGGGGGTGTGTGTGAGGAAGAGCCAAGAAGGGCAGAAACCGAAATCATGAGGTATGGGCATAACTTCCTTGTCCTGAGGTGCACATGCCTGCCATACATACTTTCCAACTGGAATTTGAACATTGGAGACCAATTAGGCAGCATCCAGTTCAAGAGCTATAAATTAAGAGTAGTAATTAGAGTCCTCCCTTCTCTTAGTGTTGACATTTCAACTCAGATACAAATGGGATACACACATTAG
This sequence comes from Gymnobelideus leadbeateri, assembly GCA_011680675.1. Taxonomy (NCBI): domain Eukaryota; kingdom Metazoa; phylum Chordata; class Mammalia; order Diprotodontia; family Petauridae; genus Gymnobelideus; species Gymnobelideus leadbeateri. Next base: position 17,540 of record WOXC01009310.1, read on the forward strand.
ATCAGGGTATATGGTAAAGAGGAATTGTATGGAAGCAATAGAAGTAGAGGCTGCCAATGGTTAGTTTGGGGAAGCTTTGTTGAAAGTAAGAGAGAGAAAATACTTGGCATTCATTTAGCCATTTTTGTCTCTGTGTTTTCAGGAGCTTAATGCATCAGATAGGTTAAAGAGGGGACCTGAAACCTGGAAAAGTACAGAGATTCTCTGGGACGCTTGCTGACAGTTAAGTGAAATACAGAAAATGGGTACATAAGATTATGTAGATTCAGAATTGTAAGGGAATGCAGATACAATCAAGTCCAGCCTTCTCATCTTACAAATGAGAAAACTGAGGTCCAGCTATATTGTGACTGAAGTAAGTTTACATAAGTATTAATGGCAACGGTAGTTATTTTTCCTCCTGCAGCCTTTGCCCTTCACCAGATACCTGTTTTTCTGTTAAAAGAAATGAAATTGTATTGGATTAAAAATAAGAATCAAGGGCTAAAAGGGGGCAAGAAGGGTTGCAGCATGGGTATTTGGAGCCTAACAGTGTAGCCAAAGTTCCTAAGACTTTGAAGTTGTCCTGGGGACTGGAGGACCATTTTATTTTTCCCATATAGGTTCAGACTCTTTGGAATTAAATGTTAATTCCCAAGTCTTTGGCAGCTTGCTCTCTGCAATTGGGTAACATGAGCTTTTTTTTCCTGAACTATTTCATTCCTCTTTGTCCAAACAGGAAAGACTGGTATTCAGGGTTCTCTCATAAAAACAAGAAGCTGTTCACACTTATCTCAACGCCACCAAAATCCCCTTGTGATTTCAGCCTGGGGGTGGGCACACCCTTCCCAGAATTTAGACCATTCTTGGGCTTTGTATGGAATGGGAGGGGTTCAGCTTGATCCCAGGAAGAGAGATGGGTTCTGGAATCTCTGCTTATGACTTTACTGATATGTCCCTATTGGTTTGGGGGTCATGGAGGTGAGGGACTATAGGCCATTCTAGTGATAGATGGGCTGAGTTCATAAGGAAAAACAAAAAAACAAAAAGATAAAAAACTCCAACTCACTCCCAATAGATTCTCCCAGTTATCCCCTTCCAGTGGGCTGGGCCTGAGAAATGTACATTTCATTTATTTGATTAAGAACCAAAGGAAACAGAAGGAGGGGGTGTGGGGGGGCCTTAGTCAGGGAAAACAATGATGTTGATTTTTATTGGGCTGGATAAGAAAATCCCTTCTTAGAGTGTTGTAAGGAAGGGTTGGAAAATAGTCTGTCCACTAGGTCATTCCATCCACCCAGAAGAGATTAGTATAGAAAACTCCCCATAATTCACTTGTATGTTTTTGTTCCAGGGGAATTTAAATGGCAAATGTAATCGACTTCCCATAATTGCCTTAAGGGAGCTTTCTCATCCCATTTACCCTCACTCTTGTAGAGATATAAATGACGAAAGCTTGAAATTTGGCTAATGTCTACAATGAGGAAAGAACAGTTAGCAAATTCCTGTATTGCATTTCTTGTTATCCTTCAAAAACAGATTAAGTTAAGACTTTTGCCTCATGAGAGCTATTAAAGTGAATTTGCACTTCATAACCTTGCATTTCACACTAGGGAACCTAGACATAGCAGACACCCTTTCATAGAATAAGAGCTGTAATAAAGGCATAAGACCTTTCTTAAAGGTTTTTGGTATAGAACACTAAAGATGTCTGTTTGTCAATTGCTAGTTCCTCACTGAAGATTAGTTTTCAACCTCGGGCTAGCCATAAGTTCTCTGGATCTCAATCTGTAAAATAAGAGTCAGACAAGCTGATCTCTAGTGTTTCTTTCAACTTGAAAATCAGATACCAATAACCCAGAATAAAATCTTTATTTGTGAGGAATTTATTAATACATGACTGACATCAATCTTAACAATTTGGTGCAACAAAAATATTAAGTGGTTTTCTAGGTGATAGAGGAGAAAGTTTAAACTTCCTTCCTTCCTTCCTTCCTTCCTTCCTTCCTTCCTTCCTTCCTTCCTTCCTTCCTTCCTTCCTTCCTTCCTTCCTTCCTTCCTTCCTTCCATTTCACACAGATGCTCCAGTTTGAACCTTTCTTGGTGAGGAAGAAAAGCAATTAAGCAAGAACCTAATGATATAGCACCTGCAATATATACAGTATTCTGTTTAAGCAGCCCTCCTGGACCCAAGCCTTTTCCTCTAATGTGAGGAGAGAAGTTCTCCTGGAGTTTCACTGGTTTTTCAGTTTACTCCTAGTTCAACTTTCCTTTAGTAACTTTTACATTTACATTGTTGTCACTATATATATATATATATATATATATATATATATATATATATTTTTTTTTTTTTTTTGGGGGGGGGGGTGTTGCTTATTCCTCTGTTCATATAAATCTTTCTTGTATTTCTGCATTTCTTGCCATCAGTAATTTCTTATAATGCAAGTCATTTTTTCTTGAATAATTCCAAATTGAATTAGAAAATTATTGAGTTACTTCATAGTTCTACCCATAGTATAGTGGTTTACCTGTTTCCCCATAGACTTTTCAACCTTGGTTGTTCCCACCTTTTGTTATTTTTGTCAATTTGCATGTTATTTTACTTTTCATTTTCTTTAGTGATTCAGATATTTTAATGTGGTCATTTATAATTTTTCAATTTTTTTGAAAACCTTTTTTTTAAATGTCCTTTGATTACTTATCTATTAAAAATGGCTCTTGGTATTATATATTTGTATCAATTGACAGATAGGATACAGATTGTTATTGGTGATATTTGATGCACATATTTTTTCACTTGATAGTTTCTTTTCTAATTCTATTATTTCATACTGAGAAAGGTTTCATCAGTCACAGTTATTGTTTTTCCACATAGGAATGTAAATAGTTCAACTTTGATAAGTTCCTTTTGATTTCTTTTCCCTGTTTACCTTCTCAAGTATCTCTTGCTTCTTGTGTCTGAATGTGAAATTTTCTATTCAACTTTGGTTTTTTCCTCAAGAATACTTGAAAGTCCTCTATTCCACTGAATGACCATATTTTCCCCAGAAACAAGATACTCAGTTTTGTGGGTGGGTGATTTGTGGTATTAATCCCAGCTCCTTTGCCCTCTGGAATATCATATTCCATGCCCTTCAATCCCTCAATGTAGAAGCTGCCAGGTTCTGTGCTATTCTGATTGTGTTTCCACAATATTGAAATTGTTTCTTCCTGGCTACTTGTAGTATTATCTCCTTGATCTGGGAATTCTGAAACCTGGCTATAATATTCCTAGGGTTTTCTTTTTGGGATCTTTTTCAGGAGGTGATCTGTGGATTCTTTCAACCTCTATTTCCCCCTCTGGGTCTAAAACATCAGGGCAATTTTCCTTGAGAATTTCTTTTCTTTTTTTTTAATTAAACAAATGCTTTATTAACTTCTGGTTTATATCATTCATTTCCACCAGATTATGAGTTACATTTTTCCCCCATTTTTCCCTACCCCCCACCCCAGAATAGCAGTCCCACGAGATATCCCCTCATCCATTCTGTTCTCTCCCATATCTTCTCCCATACCCCCTTCGACTTTGCCATTAGGGCAAGGTGAATCTCTGAGCCCCAATGCCTGGACATCTTATGAAACATTTAATTTTAAAACTTCGATTTTCAGATCCATTCCCTTCCTCCCTTGTCACCCACTCCCTCTGAGAAGATAAGCAATTCAGTATGTGTTGTACATGTATAGCTAGGCAAAACATTACCATAGTAGATATATTGTAAAAGACTGCTTATATTTCCCTCCCACCCATCTCACCTCCCACCTGGTCCATTCCCTACTTTGATCCTGTCCCTCTTTGATAGTGGGTACTTCTAACCTCCCCTCTCCCCAGAATGTCCTCCCCTCCATCCTCCCCCCTCTCATCCCCCTTTCCCCTACTCAGGAGAGTGAGGGAGGGTAAGATATTCCATTTAGTATGTATGTGATTCTCTCCTTGAGCCAACTTCAATGAGAATATGCTTTTGCCTTTTTGCCTTCCTGTTCTTCCCCTCCCCTGCAACTACTTCCCCTTGCCTCTTCTACATGAGATGTTTGCCCTACCCTGTCTCTCTCCATCTCCTCTTGCCACTTTCCTCTCTCACCTCTTGACTTCACCCCTTAAGAATCATCCCTTCCTTGGGGCGGCTGGGTGGCACAGCGAGCAGAGAGCCAGCCCTGGAGCCAGAAGGACCCGAGCTTGGATCTGGCCCCAGACACCCAACACACAAACAAAAACCCAGCCATGTGAACCCGGGCAAGTCACCCAACCCCAATTGCCCTCCAAAAAAAAATAATTCATCCCTTCCCATCAAATTCAAGCTGTGTCCTCTATCCATGTATACCTGTGAACATATGCCATGTACCCTTCTTCAATTATTTTCATAATGAGAAAGGTTTCATCAAGCACAGTTATTGTTTTTCCATGTAGGAATGTAAATAGTCCAACTTTGATAAGTTCCTTTTGATTTTTTTTCCTTGATTACCTTCTCAAGCATCTCTTGCTTCTTGTGTCTGAATGTCAAATTTTCTATTCAACTCTGGTTTTTTCATTAAGAATGTTTGGAAGTCCTCTATTCCACTGAATGACCATATTTTCCCCTGAAACAAGATACTCAGTTTTGCTGGGTAGGTGACCCTTGGGTTCATTCCCAGCTCTTTTGCCCTCTGGAATATCATATTCCATGCCCTTCTATCCCTCAGTGTAGAAGTTGCCAGGTCCTGTGCTATTCTGATTGTGTTTCCACAATATTGAAATTGTTTCTTCCTGGCTGCTTGTAGTATTTTCTCTTTGATCTGGGGATTCTGGAACCTGGCTATAATATTCCTGGGAGTTTTCTTTTTGGGATCTTTTTCAGGAGGTGATCTGTGGATTCTTTCAACCTCTATTTTGCCCTCTGGGTCTAAAGCATCAGGGCAATTTTCCTTGAGAATTTCTTTAAGGATGATTTCTAGGTTCTTTCTTTGATCATGGCTTTCAGGTAGTCCAATAATTTTTAAATTATCTCTCCTGGATCTATTTTCCAGGTCAGTGGTTTTTCCCATGAGATATTTCACATTGCCTTCTATTCTTTCATTTGTTTGGATCTGTTTAATAGTATCTTGATTTCTCACAAAGTCACTAGCTTCCATTTGCTCCAGTCTAACTCTGAAGGAATGAATCTCCTCAGTGAGCTTTTCAGATTCTTTTTCAATCTGGCAAATTTGACTTTTTAAGGCATTCTTCTCCTCATTGCCTTTCTGAGCCTCTTTTGCCATTTGAGCTAGTCTTTTTTTAAGGTGTTATTTTCCTCAGTCAGGCTGTTGACTGTCATTTCATACTTTTCTTGCATCTTTATCATTTCTCTTCCCAATTTTCCCCCCACTTCTCTTATCTGCTTCTTAACGTCCTCTATGGCCTATAGCCAGCTTGTATTTTCATTTGGGGCTTTTAGTGCAGGAGTTCTGACCTCACAGTCCTCCTCCATGCTTTGAGCCTCTTTGTCCCTAAAATTGTAGTCCAATGTTGAATTTTTCTGTTTATTTTGTTTCTTTTGCCTAGGCATGTTGCCACTCAATTACTTGATTTTTAGGCTTGCTGCCACAGTAAGACTCTGGCACCAGAAAGGAGAGCTTCTGAAGACCCCAAGTTTGGGCGCTCCAGAGGTCATTAAGAATCCCCCTTTTACATAATTTTGAAGTGGTGTGGGCTGGAGTACCATGGAAGTGCTGTTTCTACTCCGCCATCTTGGCTCTGCCCCCCCTCTTTTCTAATTCTATAAGTACTTACTTTATCGGTGCAAAAGCTTTTTAGATTTTACATGGTTAAAACCACCTCATTTATTCTTTATGATCACCTCTTAAAAGTTCATAGTCAAGCCTCAAAGTCATGATAACTTTTAGTTCAACCTACCTACAAAATATAGTAGCTGTGTGACCCTGGCTGGGCAATTCATTTAACCTCTCTAGGTAACTTTCTATGATGACAGATTATAGAATAGTTGGCTATTTGCATTAGCAGAGGGAATTTTGTCTGTAAAATCTTCCTCCACTGATGAAATCATAGGATTGGAGAAAAACAAAGAAAAAAAAAACTTTCCCCTCTCCCTTCCATTTGTATAATAATTCTTCCCCTATACATAATTTTCACAAGTACCTGATTTCATTCTATTGTATTTTCTTCTTTTTAATGTTATGGCATCAAGGCTGCACAACCTTTTTCAGGGTATAGTGTATATGGTATAAGATATTCATGTAAAAGTAATTTCTGTCAAAACTGTTTCTCCATTTTCCTAGGAGTGTTGGTATTGGAATTGGCTTACTGCTAGACCATAGTTGATAGAAGTAACTCCATTTTTTGATCACTTATTGACCCACCTATCTACCAGAAAGTTCCTATGCATTCCAAAAGTGCTTTAATCAGCTTCATTTAGACAAATAATGAAAAACTCTCCTGATCATAATCAGTTTAACAAACTTGACTAATACATATATGCAAGGTTAACAAACTCTCCTAATCACAATGCCTTTATGATCTATAAGGGGGAAGGGTTTCAGTCTGGGACAAAAGCTGATTCACTGCCCTTATGGGTGAGGTGGGATTGAGGAGGACAGACAGACACAGAGAATAAAAGTAATATGGACTTGTTTGTTTTAAGGAGAAGGAAGGTGATCATTATGTCTCCTTTGAATGTGGGTCCTGGAGGAAAAGCTCAGCAGACAACTAAAGAACCATCCTTGAAATTTAGGAGATGTTTGAGGCATGGATATATAGAAATAGGAATGATCTCCTCAGAGGTGATACTTTAATTCCTGTGAGTAGAAGAGCTCCAAAAGAAAGCAAGAGTGAAAGAATAGAGAGCAGCATGACTGAGAAAATCCTGAGGTGTTATCAAAGAAATGTATAGGTGAAAAGAAAGGTAGATCACACAGAAAGAGCAAAGGCTAACTAATAGATGAGTGTTCCAGTGACTGCTTATGATAACTCAAGAGAAAATGAAGAAAGTAATACTGGGATAGACCCAGGGATATGCTTGAACCTGCTTGAACTGACTTGTGAGAAGAGATTACTTTTTCATTGTGGACATTTACATCTCAGAAATATGCTAATACTGCAAATTAGGGCTTATTTTAGGCAAACACTACAGATTATTCCTTGTTTTGTTATTTGTCTAGATTTAAGAAAATGATGGGGGAAATGTTAATGCTGACTGAACTTAAATGTATTGTGCATATATACCTATATATATGTATATACGCATGTGTGTATACACATACAAAAACATATACACACATACACACATATCCATATATCCATGCATCCATATAGAGAATACCTATATAATGACATCATAGATCCATCTGAGGAGTGGAGTATTGAGTTCAATTAGTTAAAATTTCATTAAATAGTATAGCTAGCTAGGATCATAGTAGGAAGCTTACAGGAAATTGCATGGTATCCTAGATCCTGGCTAGATAAAGCAAAAGACTCTCTTATCAGTCAGAGGAATCCAGAAATGGAATTCTAGTCTATGTGGGGCAGAAAGTATAGAAGAAAGAGGCTATGGTGAAACATGAAGGAATATGAAGACTGAGAATAAGTCATTGTATTTTATGATTAGGAGGTCATTTTGACTTTGGACTAGTGAAAATGGAAGCCAGATAAGAAAAAATTAAGGAGTAAATGGGTAGTAAGAAGAAAGGTGGGTAAAAAAAGAATGTTTTAAAAGAAGTTAAGTGGTAAAAAGAAATAATAACAGTAACTGGTCACAGGGTTGGGGAAAAGTTTTGTTAATTAGTTTAATAGAAAAGACTAAAGTGCTTGTGCAATCAGAGTTGAATGAGTCAGTAAAAAAGGAGAGGTTAAATATAATAACCACCACAATAAAAATAATAACAAATGTAGTGGATAGAGTTCTGGAGTCAGGAAGGCTCATTTTCCTGAGCTCAAATCTGGCCTCACTCACTTACTAACTATATGACCCTGGGCAAGTCACTTAACCCTGTTTGCCCTAGTTTCTTCATCTGTAAAGTGAGCTGGAGAAAGAAATAGAAAACCACTCTAGTATCTCTAAGAAGAAAACCCCAAATGGGGTCAAAAAGTCAGATACTACTGAAATGACCAAACAACAACAATATAAATTATATAATTGGATTTGTTTTCTAAAGATGAAATAGAAAGGAGATGATGATTGAGTTCTCAAAAGAGGCAAAAAGGAATAGGATCAAGGTCACGGGAAGAAAGATTATCAAAGGAGAACTCTGAGATAGGAAGGAAGAGAGTTTCTGGGGAAGATACAGTGATGTTTTGAGTTAGAGAGGAGGCTTTAGAAAGGTTTTGAAGCATAGATGAGGGAAAATGAGGATCCTCACATCAGATTTATCTTTTTAGTAAAGTGGAAAGCAAGCTCATTTATGGAAAGTTTAAGGGAAAATGAAATTGGAAACCTGAAGAGTGTGGACAAACTTTAGAACATCTGCTATGTGGATTTATGGAGGGGGCCAACAACAGAGGAGTTATATAGAACATAGTGTTAAAATTAAATCACATTAATTTCTAGTGTATTCAAGCAACATAATATCATTTGCATCCTTTCTCTTTCCTTTCCCTTCCCTTCCTTTCCTATTTTTCTCACCTGGAAGTGTAGCAGTTGCTTATAGTCTGACCTCATGCTGATAAACACAGAAGCTTTGACCTACTACATGGGCTTCTTCACCCCTCCTTGGGTAGCCTGTTGGCTACCTTCTCTAGAAGATTACCGCATTGGTGCCATCCTTAGTGCAGGTACTTGACTTCAAACTTGTTGTGTATAAGAAATATGGAGTTTTCGATCTGTCTGTAATAGTATCTGTAGTAGTAGGGCTTACAGGCATGGACCACCACATCCAGCTATCATTATTTTTTTTTCCAGCAAAACTGAGAATCTCAGAAGCTAGAGGAAAGATAGTGGAAAATAGAATTTATGATTGTTCAAGACAAGAACTGTTTTTCATTTTGTTTTATTACCAGAACCTACCAAAATGACTTATACATAGTAGGGACTCAATAAATACATGTTGTATTAGACTGGACATGATCTAGTATGTTTGTCTTTAATAAAGAAAAGCTGTGCACTTCAGTACCAAATGGCAGAGTCCATGGGGTTTTAGAAAATTCGTTGGTAGGGCCAAGTTTGGAGTCCATCAAATTCTAGTGCCTTGCTCATATATGGAAAGTGAGTACAGGTTTCTACAACAAAACAGTCACATCTTAGATGAAGTCAGAGCTTACGTTAGGTGAGTACCTATAGGACTGGTTCTAAACTACTTATTGAAAACAGAGTGGAAAATATGGTCTGAGTTGGTAAAAGGGGGAGAAGAGCAAGAGAGGACAGCAGATCTTTTGTTCCTTACCTTCTCTGATTTCAGATTAACCTGAGAATAGAAATACTTTTAGAGTAGAGGTTACAATATACTGACAAACCCTTTAAATTCCAAGTTGCCAATGGATAAAAACCATTTATTCCCAGAGGTGGGTGGGTAGAGCAGGGCCAAGATGTCAGAGTAGAGGCAGGAACTCAGCTGAACTTTTCCAGCATTCTCCTGAACAAAAATAAAATAATGCCCCAAATAGAGTTCTTGAGTATCAGAGCCAACAAAAGGTCAAAGTGACCCATTTTTTTAGCCTAAGGAAACTTAGAAGGTTAGCAGGAGAGGTCTGTGACATACGGGTGGAGTACCAGCAAAACCAGCAGCAGGCACTGGAAGTCACTGTGACAGGAGGAGGAGCTCTCAGCCCAGGGATCGTAAGAGGGTTGGAATATAGATGAGAAAAAGATTACAGGGGACCTTTTGTCACTGAGTTTGGGACTTAGGGTGACAAAGAACACTACTGCCTATAGCCACAGGAGAGCAGAAGACCTGGTCATGGTTCCAAGTAAAGGAGGAGCTCTAGTACTTGTTACTACAGGTGAAAAGGAGCCCTGGTTGCTGTTCTAAGATGGAAAGGAATGCTTGTGGTTTCCCACAGGGCAGCAGGGGCCCTGGTCTCATTTCATGGCAGAAAGGAACATTTGTGCTTCTGGCTGCAGGAGAGAAGGGGACCTAGTCACAGTTCCAGGACCAAGTGGAGCACTGGCACTTGCAGTTATAGGAGAGCAAAATCCCTTCCTGCTGAAGACGGCAGTGGTTTTAAAACTATGGGCCGTGACCCCAAATTTGGCAATAGTAAAATGTTTCTGAATGTGCAATGACCAAAAATTAATTAAAAATTAAATATGTAATGAATCTGAGGGGTTTCTGGCAGTGATTGCCTATGTTGCATCATGTTACTTCACTGCAACCTTGGTTCTGAAAACAAAACATGCACATTTTGCACTGTGCATGCCCTTAGACCACACAAAATGCCAAATAATGCTGCTGAAACATGAAAAGGGATCATGAGTAGAAAAATGTTTAAGAACCCCTGGACTACAGCACAGGTCAGGAGAGCAGTGATCTCTCCTTGGATACTACTTTGGAAACATCAAAAACTTACAGATCCCCCAATACAAGTGCTGAAAAAAGTGATGGAAAAAATTAAGCTTTGGGCAGTGTCCCTCTCCTCCCCAACTCAGGAGTAGAGCCCAACTTTAACATATATTAAAAAACAAGAAATAGACTGGAAAAATGAGTAATCTACAACAACAAGAGTACTTAACTATTAAAAGTTATTATGGTGACAGGAAGATCAAGATTCAAACTCAGAAGAGGAAAACAATGTCAAAACAGTTATAAGGAAAGCCTCAAAGAAAAATGTGAATTAGACATAAGTCCAATATGAATTTCTGAAAGAGTAGAAAATATTTTAAAACATCAAAAAGAGGAAAAATTGGAGAAAGAAATGAGAGAAATGCAAGAAAATTATGAAAAAAGTCAACATCTTGGTGAACTAGGCATACAATATACTGAAGAAAATAACTCCTTAAACAGAATTTGCCAAAAGACAAAAGGGGCACAAAAATTTACTCAAGAAAGCAATTCCTCAAAATTTAGCATTGGAAAAGTGGAAGCTATGAAACATTAAGACACTCTATGAAACATCAAGAAATAATAAATGTCAAAAGAATAAAAGTAGAAGAAAATGTAAACTATCTCATTGGAAAAACAACTGACCTGGGAAATAGATTGAGAGATAATTTTAAAATTATTGGACTACTTGAAAGCCATAATGAAAAACAGAACCTCGACATCATATTAGAAATTATGAAAAATAAAATAACAACAACGAAATACTGCTCTGATATCCTGGAATCCACCAATTATTTCCTTAAAAATATCCCAAAATTTAAACCCCCAGAAATTTTATAGCCAAATTCCAGAGCTCCCAGGTCAAGGAGAAAATATTGCAAGTAGCTAGGAAGAAACAATTCAAATATCAAGGAGTCACAGGCAGGATCACATAAGATTTAGCAGGACTAATAGAAGACTTGGAATATGACAATCCTGGAAGGCAAAGGAGCTAGGATTATAACTAATTATACCTTACAACTTTCAAATACAAGATGAAAGAGAAGCATAAAAAAGGTAAACATGAAAGAAAAATCCTAAGGGACTCAATATGGTTAAACTGTTTATGGGAAGTTTATATTTATAGCTATAAATAACTTTGTCATTATTTAGGGCAGTTAGAAGGAGTATATAGAGATTAGAAGGAGTATACAGAGACAGAGGGCATAAGTATAAATTGATTATGATAGATGATCTAAGAAAAATTAAGGGGTAAAAAAAGAAATGCATTGGGATAAGGGGGGAGAAAAAATAATTGAAAAAATCATCTCACAAAATATATGCATAAGGAAGAACTTTTTGAATGGAGGGGGGAAATGAGCAGGAGAGTGTTAGGCAACACTTGAACATTACTCTCATCAGAACTGTGTAAGAGGGAATAACATACACACTCAGTTGGGTATAGAAATCTGCCTTACTGAACAGAAAATTATGGTGGGGGGGAAGGCAATAAGAGAAGGATAGTGATAGAAGCAAATAAAGGGAAGCAGTAGTCAGAAGCAAAATAAATTTTTGAGGAGGGACAGGGTAAAAAGAGAGAAATAAGTATAAACAGGGGAAAATGGTATGGAGGGAACTCAACAGGTAGTAATCATATCTGTGAATGTGAATGGGATCAACTCTCCCATAAAATGGAAGTAGATAGAAGAATGGATTAGTGGAATCCAAAATGTGTACAAGAAACACACTTGAGACAGGAAGACATACACAGAATTAAAACAAGGGACTGGAGAAGATTTTATTTTGCTTTACCTGAGGTAGAAAGGGGAGGAATAGAAATCATGATCTCAGACAAAGTAAAAGCAAAAATAGAACTAATTAAAAGAGTTAAACAGGGAAACTACATTACAATAAAGTAACATCAATACTAAATGTATATGCATCAAATGGCATAGTATCCAAATTATTTTTTTTGAGGGCAATTGGGGTTAAGTAACTTGCTCAAGGTCACTAGTATCCAAATTTTTAAAGTAAAATTTAATGATCTACGGGACAGTAAAACTATACTAGTGGGAGGGCCTCAACTTTCTCTTATCAGAACTAGATAAACCCAACCACAAAGAAGAAAGAAGTTGAGATGAATGTAATTTTATAAAAGTTAGATAAAATAAAATTCTGGAGAAAATTGAATGGGAATAAAAGGGAATATATTATTTTATCCTCTGTACATGGCACCTTCACAAAAAACCAAACATGTATTAGGGCATACAAAACTCACAAACAAGTGCAGAAATATTAAATGCATCCTTTTCAGACCATAATGCAATAAAATTACATTTAATAAAGGACATCAGAAAGAGATTAAAACATTATTTGGAAACTTAATAATCTAATCTTAAAGAATGAATGGGTTAAAGAACCCAAAGAATCATGGAAACAAGGATTTCATGAAAGAGAATGACAACAATGAGACAACATAGCAAAATTTGTTGGATGCAGCCAAAGCAGTACTTGGGGAAAAATTTTATATCCCTAAATGCTTACACCAATAAAATAGAGAAAGACCAGAACAATGAGTTGGGCACACAATTAAAAAAAAACCTAGGAAAAGAACAAATTAAAAATCCCCAGTTAAATATTAGAATAGAAATCCTGAAAATCAAAGGAGAAATTGATAAAATTGAAAGAACAAAAAACAACATTGATCTAATAAATAAAGTTAAGAGCTAGTTTAATTAAACAAAATGAAATAACACAAAATCAAATTGATAAACCGTTGATTAATTTGACTCCCAAAAGAAGAAAATCAAATTACCAATGTCAAAAATGAAAAGGGTGAATGCACCACCAATGAAGATAAAATTAAAGAAATTATTAGGAGCTTGATTTTTTAATTGTACTCCTATAAATCTGACAACCTAAAGTAAATGGATGAATATTTACAAAAATATAATATGCTCAGATTAACAGAAAGAGAAATAAAATGCCTAATAAACTTATTTTAGAAAATGAAATTGAAGAAGTCATCAAAGAATTCCTAAGAAAAAGTCCCCAGGACTAGATGGATTCACAAGTGAATTCTTCCAAACATTTAAAGCACATTCAATTCCAACAATATATAAACTGTATGAAAAAATAATATAAAAGGCAATATCTATCTAAAACCATCAGCAAGCATTATGTGTAATGAAGATAAGTTTGAAACTTTCCCTATAAGATCAGGGGTTAAGGAAGGATGTCAATTATCACCACTATTATTCAGCATTTTCCTAGAAATGCTAGCTCTAGCATTAAGAAAAGGAAAAAGAAATTGAAGTAATTAGAATAGGGTATTTAAGAAACAACACTCACTCTTTGCTAATGATATAAGGATATGCTTGGATAATCAACTAAAAAATCTTGTTGAAACAATAAACAACTTTAGCAAAATTGCAGAATATAAAGTAAATCCACATAAATTTCAGTATTTCTAGATGTCATGAAACAAATCCAACAGGAAGATATAGAGAAATTTTATGTAAAATAACTGCAAACACTATAAAATATTTAGCAGTCTATCTGCCAAGGCAAACCCAGGAACTATATAAACAATCATAAAGCTTTTTTCACATAAAATCAGATCTAAACAATTAGAGAAATATTAATTGCTCATGGGTGGGCCAAGCTAATATGATAAAAATGACAATTCTACCTAAATTATTTAGTGCTATACCAGTCAGACTACCAAAATTATTTTATACATGTAGAAAAAAAAAACGTAATCTGAAAAAATAAAAGGTCAAGCATATCAAAAGAATCAATGAAAAAAAAATGTGAAGCCAGCCCAGTAGTACCAGTTTTCAAATTATGTTACAAAGTGGCAATCATAAAACAATCTGATGCTGGCTAAGAATTAAAGTGGTAGATCAATGGAATAGATTATATACACAATGCACAATGGCAAATGACTATAGTAATATAGTGCTCAACAAATACAGAGATCCAAGCTTTGGGGGTAAGAATTCATCATTTGACAAGGGAAAATTAGACAGCAGTTTGGAAGAACTAAGCATAGACCAGTATCTCTTGACATATACAAAGATAATGTCAAAATGGGTACATGATTTTGACATAAAGAGTGATAACATAAGCAAATTGAGAGAGAATGGAAAAATTTTACTTGTCAGCTCCTATGGATAAGGGAAGAATTTATGACCAAACAAAAGGGAAAAGATCTTGAGACATAAGATGGATAATTTTGATGATACAAAATTAAAACATTTGTATTAAAAAATCCAATGCAGCCAAGATTAGAAGGAAAGCAGGAAACTGGGGGGGGGGGGTGGGGTCGGGGAAATTATAGCATGTTTCTCTAATAAAGGTTTTATTTCTTATAAAGGGAACTGAATCAAATTTATAAAAAATATGAGCCATTCCTCAACTGATAAATGATTAAAAGAGATGAACAAGAAGATTGTTTTTTTTTAAATTTTATGTTTATTTTTAGTTTACAACATTCATTTCCACAAGATTTTGAGTTACAAATTTTCTCCCCATCTTTCCCCTACCCACCATCCCAAAACAGCAATCCCACTGAATATCCCCTCCCCCAATCTACTCTCTCCTATATCCTCTCCCATCCCCCCTCTGACTTTCTGGGTATAGCTTATTTCCCAATTGCATGTAAAATAATAATAATAAAATTTTGACATTAATTTTAAAACTTTGAATCCCTGATTATTTCCCTTCTTCCCTCATCACCCACCCTTACTGGGAAGATAAGCAATTCCATTCCATATAGGTTGTACATGTGTAGCCATGCAAAACATTTCCATAGTGGATATATTGTGAAAGAGAGACTATATTTCCCTCTATCCTATCTCACCCTTCCCCACTTGTTCTGTTTTCTATTTTGATCCTATCCCTTTCAAAAGTGTGCACTTCTATCTTTCTCCCCCCAGTCTGCCCTCCCTTCTATCATCCCCCCTCTTATCCCCTTTCCCCCTACTTTCCTATAGGGTAAGATACCCAATTTAGTGTGTATGTTATTCCATCATTAAGCCAAATTCAAAGAGAGAGTAAGGTTGACCCATTCCCTTTTGACTTCCTGTTCTTCCCCTACATTGTAACAGTTTTCCCTTACCTCTTTTATATGAGAAAATTTACCCTATTCTATCTCTCCCTATCTCCTCTCATTGTATTCCTCTTTCACCTCTTAATTTAATTTTAAAAAATATCATCCCTTCCTATTCAATTGATCCTGTACCCTCTGTCTATGTATATCAGTATACATATGTATTCATATACACATATACCCTTCTATATAGACATATATATGTACATACATACACACACACACACATATATATATATATATATATAAGTACATTTATATTCAACTATCCTTATGTTGAGAAAAGTTTCATAAGTTACAATTATCGTTTTTCCATTCAACTATCCTTATGTTGAGAAAAGTTTCATAAGTTACAATTATTGTTTTTCCATGTAGGAACATAAATATTTCAACTTTGATAAGTTCCTTATGAGGAAGCTGTTTACTTCTCAGGCTTCTCTTGATTCTTGTATTTGAATGTCAAATTTTCTATTTAACTCTGGATTTTTCATCAAGAATGCTTGAAGGGCTGGGCAGCTAGGTGGCGCAGTGAGTAGAGCATCGGCCCTGGAGTCAGAAGGACCTGAGTTCGGATCTGGCCTCAGACACTTAATGCACGCCCAAACAAAAACCTAGCCATGTGACCTTGGGCAAGTTACCTAAACCCAATTATCCTCCAAAATGCAAAAAAAAAAAGAATGCTTGAAGGGGCAGGGGCAGAGCCAAGATGGCGGAGTAGAAACAGCACTTCCAAGGTGCTCCCCCCCACACAATTTCCAAACAATGTAAAAGGTGGACTCTGCACAACTTCTAGAGCTCCTGCACCCACAGAACGACAGAGAGAATCTAAACTCCCACTGAGGACAGCCCTGTAGCCCTGCAGGGAGTGGCTAGCACTGCACAGCACAAAGTTCTGGGAGCCGAGCCCAGGCCCACATGAGCCCTGGTTTTAGCCCCAGGGTGACCCGGCCAGCAGCCGGTGGGAGGGACCCCAGAACACCAGCAGCTGTGGCGATTCCAGAATTATCAACACAGATATGCCTAGGACAAAGTGAGAGGTTAGTGCCCTATGGACTTTGGGACCAGTATTTGGGGAACGTGATGGCTTCCTCCCCTGGGGGCAAAAAGCTTCTGAGGAAACATGGCACAGATGTCATTTTGTGGCTGCCAGCTACAGTGGCAGCTCCAGCTCCTGGTCTGCGAGCTGTAGGGAGATCCAGCAATCGCTCTTGCTTTAACCTGCTTGGATCTGGATTGTGGTCTGGGGGGGGGAGGTCTGGAGTGAGTATCCAACTTTCCAGAGTGGGTGGAGGCTTTACAGAGGCCACCCAACCTCCGGAACTTAGAGGACCCCAATTTTCAGGATGGAAGCTCCTCTGGCTAGTGGCAGAGCCCTACTGTGGCAACAAGCCCCAAAATCTAGTAATTAATGGGCAACATGCCTAGGCAAAGGAAACAAAATAAACAGAAAAATGCAACATTAGGCTCCTATTTTGGGGACAAAGAGGATCAAAGCATGGAACAGGAGGAGGACTGTGAGGTCAGAAATCCTGCTCCAAAAGCCCCAAAGGAAAATACAAGCTGGCTACAGGCCATAGAGTACCTTAAGAAGCAGATAAGAGAAGTGGAGGAAAAATTGGGAGGAGAAATGAGAAAGATGCAGGAAAAGTATGAAATGACAGTCAACAGCCTGACTGAGGAAAATAACACCTTAAAAATAGACTAACTCAAATGGCAAAAGAGGCTCAGAAAGGCAATGAGGAGAAGAATGCCTTAAAAAGTCGAATTTGCCAGATAGAAAAAGAATCTCAAAAGCTCACTGAGGAGAATCATTCCTTCAGAATTAGACTGGAGCAAATGGAAGCTAGTGACTTTATGAGAAATCAAGATGCCGTTAAACAGATCCAAACAAATGAAAGAATAGAAGCAACGTGAAATATCTCATGGGAAAAACCACTGACCTGGAAAATAAATCAAGGAGAGATATTTTAAAATTATTGGACTACCTGAAAGCCATGATCAGAGAAATAACCTAGAAATCATCCTTCAAGAAATTCTCAAGGAAAATTGCCATGATGTTTTAGATCCAGAGGGCAAAATAGAGGTTGAAAGAATCTACCAATTGCCTCCTGAAAAAGATCCCAAAAAGAAAACTCCCAGGAATTTTATAGCCAGGTTCCAGAACTCCCAGATCAAGGAGAAAATACTACAAGCAGCCAGGAAGAAACAATTTCAATATTGTGGAAACACAATCAGAATAGCACAGGACCTGGCAGCTGCTACACTGAGGGATTGAAGGGCATGGAATATGATATTCCAGAGGGCAAAAGAGCTGGAATTAAGACCAAGAATTGGGGGGTGGAGCCAAGATGGCGGAGTAGAAGCAGCATGTCCAAGCCACTCTCCCCCCAGATCACCTCCAAGCCATGTAAGAGGGGACTCTGAACAACTTCTGGAGCCCCAGCACCCACAGAACGACACAGAGAAGCTAACCTTCCACTGAGGACAGCCCAGCAGCCCTGCAGGAAGGACCAGCGCAGTGCATGGGGAGCCGAGCCCAGGTCTGCATGAGCAGTTTTAGCCCCAGGGCAGCTGGACCAGCAGCCGGCTGGAGGGACCCCAGAACACCAGCAGCTGTAGTGATTCCAGAATTATCAACATAGACATGCCTAGGACAAAGTGAGAGGTTAGTGCCCTATGGACTTTGGGACCAGTATTTGGGGAACGTGTTGGCTTCCTCCCCTGGGGGCTAGAAGCCACTGAGGAGACATGCTATTTTGTAGTTCTCAGAGGCAGCTCTAGCTCCTGGCCTGCGAACTGTAGGGAGATCCAGCGATCAGTCTTGGGGGGATAATCGTTCTTGGTTTAACCTCCCGGGATCTGGATTGTGATCTGGGGTGGAGGTCGAGGGTGGGTTTCCAGCTTGCCAGAAACAGAAGTTGACCCCCACACATTCGGGACAAAAATTCTCCTGTCTGGCGGCAGAGCCATAGTGTGGTAACAAGCCCAAAAGTCAAGTAATTAAGTGGCAACATGCCAAGTCAAAGGAAACAAATTAAACAGAAAAATGCAACCTTAGACTCCTACTTTGGGCGCAAAGAGGATCTAACCTGGGAACAGGAGGAGGACTGTGAGGTCAGAAATCCTGCTCCAAAAGCCCCAAAGGAAAATATGAGCGGCTTACAGGCCACAGAGGACCTTAAGAAGCAGATAAGAGAAGTGGAGAAAAATTGGGAAGAGAAATGAGAAGGATGCAGGAAAAGTATGAAATGAGGGTCAACAGCCTGACTGAGGAAAATAACACCTTAAAAATAGACTAACTCAAATGGCAAAGGAGGCCCAAAAGGGCAATGAGGAGAAGAATGTCTTAAAAAGTTGAATTTGCCAGATGGAAAAAGAATCTCAAAAGCTCACTGAGGAGATTCATTCCTTCAGAGTTAGACTGGAGCAAATGGAAGCTAATGAGTTTATGAGAAATCAAGATGCTGTTAAGCAGATCCAAACAAATGAAAGATTAGAAGGCAATGTGAAATATCTCATGGAAAAAACCACTGACATGGAAAATAGATCCAGCAGAGACAATTTAAAAATTATTGGACTACCTGAAAGCCATGATCAAAGAAAGAACCTAGAAATCAACCTCCAAGAAATTCTCAAGGAAAATTGCCCTGATGTTTTAGATCCAGAGGGCAAAACAGAGGTTGAAAGAATCCACAGATCACCTCCTGAAAAAGATCCCAAAAAGAAAACTCCCAGGAATATTATAGCCAGGTTCCAGAATCCCCAGATCAAGGAGAAAATACTCCAAGCAGCCAGGAAGAAAAAATTTCAATATTGTGGAAACACAATCAGATTAGTACAGGACCTGGCAGCTTCTACACTAAGGGATCGAAGGACATAGAATATGATATTCCAGAGGGCAAAAGAACTGGGACTGAACCCAAGGGTCACCTACCCAGCAAAACTGAGTATTTTGTTTCCGGGGAAAATATGGTCATTCAGTGGAATAGAGGACTTTCAAGGATTCTTGAGGAAAAAAACCAGAGTTGAATAGAAAATTTGACATCCAGATGCAAGAAGCAAGAGATGCCTGAGAAGGTAATCAGGGAAAAGAAATTAAAAGGAACTTATCAAAGTTGAACTATTTGCATTCCTATATGGAAAAAACAATAACTGTGACTGACAAAATCTTTCTCAGTATGAAAATAATGGAAGAAGGGTGTATGATCATATGAATACATATGTGAATGTGTGTATATATGTTTACAGTTATATGTGGATAGAGGGCATAGGTTGAATTTGTTGGGAAGGGAGGATATTCAAGGGATGAAATTATGAGGTGAGAGAGGAAAGTGGCAAGAGGAGATGGGGAGAGACAGGGTAGGGTAAGCTATCTCATGTGGAAGAAGCAAGGGGAAGAGGCTGCAAGGGAGGGGAAGCATAGGATGGCAAAAAGGCAAAACCACATTCTCATTGAATTTGGTTCAGGGAGAGAATGACATACATACTAAATGGGATATCTCAACCTGCAGCAGAATAGGGGGAAGGGGGATGAGAGGAGGGATGATGGATGGGAGGGCATTCTTGGGGGGAGGGGAGGTTGGAAGTATCCACTATAGAAGAGGGACAGGATCAAATAGGGAATGGACCAGGTGGGGGGTGGGATGAGTGGGAGGGAATTATAAGCAGCCTTGTACAACATATCTACTATGATAATGTTTTGCATAGCTAGACATGTACAACATATACTGAATTACTTATCTCCCCAGAGGGAATGGGTGACAAGGGAGGAAGGGAATGGATCTGAAATTCGAGGTCTTAAGATTAAATGTTTCAAATATATATAAATACTATTATTAATACTCTTTTGCTTGTAATTGGGAGATAAGAGGTGCAGGCATTGGAACACAGAGATTCACCTTCCTCTAATGGAAAAGTCGAAGGGGGTATGGGAGAAGATATGGGAGAGAGCAGATTGGAGGAAGCGATATCTTTTTTTTTTTTTTTGAAAGCAATTGGGGTTAAGTAACTTGCTCAAGGTTACACGGCTAGTCATTTTGATTTATGGGTGCTCTTCTGAGGCTGGATCTGATCTCGGGTCATCCAAACTCCGAGGCCGGCGCTCTTACTCACTGCGCCACCTAGCCGCCCCTTTAGGGCAATTGGGGTTAAGTAACTTGCCCAAGGTTACACGGCTGGGTTTTTGTTTGTGCGGATTAAGTGTCGGAGGCCGGCTCCGAACTCAGGTCCTTCTGATTCCAGGGCCGGCGCTCTATTCACTGCACCACCTAGCCGCCCCAGGAAGCGATATCTTGTGGGACTGCTATTCTGGGAGAGTGGGTAGGGGAAAAATGGGGGGAAATAATTGTAGCTCAAAATCTGGCAGAAATGAATGTTGTAAAAACAGAAGTTAATAAAGCATTTGTTTAAAAAAAAGAAAAGAAAAAAAAACAAGAATCACTTACCCAGCAAAACTGAGTATTTTGTTTCAGGGGAAAATATGGTCATTTCGTGCAATAGAGGACTTTCAAGCGTTCTTGAGGAAAAAACCAGAGTTGAATAGAAAATTTGACATTCAGACACAAGAAGCAAGAGATGCTTGAGAAGGTAATCAAGGAAAAGAAATCAAAAGGAACTTATCAAAGTTGAACTATTTACATTCATACATGGAAAAACAATAACTGTGTCTGATGAAACCTTCCTCATTATGAAAATAATTGAAGAAGTGTTTGTGGGCATATGAATACATATGTGAATATGTGTATATATGTTTACAGGTATACATAGATAGAGGGCACAGGTTGAATTTGGTGGGAGGGATGATACTTAAAGGGTGAATTTATGAGAGAGGAAAGTGTCAAGAAGTGATGGGGAGAGACAGGGTAGCATAAACTATCTCATGTAGAAGAGGCAAGGAGAAGTAGTTGCAGGGGAGGGGAAGAATAAGAAGGCAAAAAGGCAAAATCATATTCTCATTGAATTTGGTTCAGGGAGAGAAGACATACATAGTAAATGGGATATTTCACCCTGCAGGAGAGTAGGGGGAAGGGGGATGAGAGGGGGGATGATGGAGGAGAGGGCATTCTAGGGGGAGGGTTGGTTGGACGTACCCACTTTCGAAGAGGGGCAGGATCAAAGTAGGGAATGGACCAGGTGGGGGGTGGGATGGGTGGAAGGGAAATATAAGCAGTCTTTTACAACATATCTACTATGGTAATGTTTTGCATAGCTCTACAGGTACAACACATACTGAATTGCTTATCTTCCCTGAGGGAGTGGGTGACAAGGGAGGAAGGGAATGGATCTGAAATTTGAAGTTTTTTTGTTTTTTTGTTTTTTTTTTTTTTGTGAAGACACAATACAACTTTATTAAAGGATTTAAGCATAAAATGTACAATTCACACAGCCTAGCTACACCAGAAAACAAAGCTGGAGCTTTTCCTCTCAGCTGGGTCTATCTGGAAGGTGTGGAAGGTGGAATCCATTCTTGAATCTTCTTCCGAGTTGTAGAATATGGGACATACTGTTTGGGGGTGCCACTCAGGTTGAATTTGTGGTTCTTCCAGATGAACTTATGAGGAGTGGGGGGGACAGTTGTGGGAGGGTCATCAGTCATGCAGTGGAGCCAGCGGTGCCATTCGGGGGGCACCATGCTTCCATCTACATCCAGAACGTATTTTTGCCATTCATTTCAGTGGTATAGATAACCCATCGATGTCGGCCAAAAAACTGTTTGTTGTCTTCATAATATTTGTTTCCATGTTTGTCTTCCCCTACTAATGTGCCAACCCTCACATCGTTTACCCTGAATAACTGGCGCAGATAGCCGAAGACACCTCCGTGCCCCGTTACCTGGCCGAACCCCCGGCCCAGCACCCGCAGGTACTCCATAGGGGCCCTAAAGCCGTAGTCCTGAAATTTGAAGTTTTAAAATTAAATGTTTCAAATGTATATAAATACTATTATTAATACTATTTTGCATGTAATTAGGAGATAATATGTGCAGGCATTGGGGCACAGAGATTCACCTTGCCGTAATGGCAAAGTCGAAGGAGGCTTGGGAGAAGATATGGGAGAGAGCAGATTGGATGAGGGGATATCTTGTGGGACTACTATTCTGGGGTGGTGGGTAGGGAAAAAATGGGGAAAAATTGTAACTCAAAATCTGGTGGAAATGAATGATGTAAACCAGAAGTTAATAAAGCATTTGTTAAAGAGAAAAAAATAATAAAATAAAAATAATGCTTGAACGGATGGCTAGTTGGCACAGCAAATAGACCACCAGCCCTGGAGTCAGCAGGACCTGAGTTCAAATCCAGCCTCAGACACTTGACACACTTACTAGCTGTGTGACTTGGGCAAGTCACTTAATCCCAATTGCCCTCGAAAAAGCAAAAAAAAAAAAAAAGAGTGCTTGAAAGTCCTCTATTTCATTAAAGGACCATATTTTCCCCTAAAACATTATGCTTAGGTGTGCTGGGTAGGTGATTGTGGGTTTTAATCCTACCTCCTTTGACCTCTGGAATATCATATTCCAAGCCCTTTTATCCCTTAATGTAGAAGCTTATAGATCCTGTGTTATCCTGATTGTGTTTCCACAATATCCAAATTGTTTCTTCTTGGCTGCTTGTAATATTTTCTCCTTGATCTGGGAACTCTGGAACCTGTCTATAATATTCCTAGGAGTTTTCTTTTTGGGATCTTTTTCCAGAGGTGATGGGTGAATTCTTCCAATTTCTGTTTTGCTCTCTGGTTCTGAAATGTCCTGGCAATTTTCCTTGAGAATTTCTTGAAGGATGATTTCTAGTTTCTTTTTTTTTTTTTTTACCATGGCTTTTAAGTATTCTAATAATTCTTAAATCATCTCTCCTGGATCTATTTTCCATGCCAGTGGTTTTTCAATGAGATATTTCACATTGATTCTTACTTTTTTCATTTGTTTGCATCTGTTTAATAGTATCTTGAGTTCTCATAGAGTCATTAGCTTTCATTTGCTACAATCTAATTCTGAAGGAATGATTCTCCTCAATGAGCTTTTGAAATTCTTTTTCCATCTGGCAAATTTGGCTTTTTAAGGCATTCTTCTCCTCATTGGCTTTTTAGGGCTCTTTTGCCATTTGAGATAGTCTATTTTTTTAAGGAGTTATTTTCTTCAGTGAGGTTGTTGACTCTCTCTCTCTCTCTTTCTCTCTCTCTCTCTCTCTCTCTCTCTCTCTCTGAGGGCAGAAGGTAGGGCAATTGGAGTTAAGTGACTTGCCCAAGGTCACATGGCTGGTTTTTTGTGTGAATTATCTGAGGCTGGATTTGAACTTAGGTACTCCTCACTCCAGGGCTACTACTCTATTCACTGTGCCCCCTAGCTGCCCCTGTTGACTCTCCTTTCATGATTTTCTTGCATCATTCTCATTTCCCTTCCCAATTTTTCCTCCACTTCTCTTACTTGATTTTCCAAATCCTTCTTGAGCTCCTCCATGACCTGTAACCAATTCATATTTTTCCTGGAAGCTTTTGGTGTAGGAGTTCTCACTTCATTGGCTTCCTCCTATTCCATGATTTGATCCTTTTTGTCCCCCAAAAAGGTATCTAATGTTTGATTGCTGTGCTTTCTTTGCTTCCTTTGCTTGCTTGTGTTTCTACTCAATTACTTGACTTTTGAGCTTTTTGCCACAGTGGAACTCTGCTTCCAAAGAGGAGAACTTTGTCCCATATTGCTGGGGTTTTTGCAGCTGCTGGAGCTATTAGGAGGGTGCTTTCTCTATAGGTCTCATAAACTCTAACTCACTGGTCACACACCCCAGGACCTTCACCCAAGACAGTGATCCAGATACAAAAAGGTAAAAGCAAGAGTGATTACCCTCTGAATGGTCACTTGGTCCTCCTACAATCTGCAGTCCTGGTGCTATGAAGCAGCCACATGGTGCAGGGCAGCTGTGCCTCCACCACTTCTCACCCCAGGGGCCAAAGGCTGGACCATGCCATACCCCCAATTCTAAGAGAGTTCCACTCTGACCTTTTACTTTGTTTTTGGCATTTATGGGTTGATAATTCTGGAAACAGCCATAGCTGCTGGTGATCCACTCTCCCAGAGTCTGCTCCAGCTGCTGGGGCTAAAACCACAGGCTTTCCCTGAGCTGGCTTTGGCTCCCAACACACTCTGATGTACCCTTCCAGTAAGCCTACTGGGCTGCCTTCAGCAGGAGATTTATTTCTCTCTGTCATTTTGTAGGTTCTGTAGCTCTAACGTTTGTTTAGAGTCATATTTTATAGGTATTTCAGGTGGTTATGAGGGGAATTCATGGAGTTTTCCTGCTTCTACACTGCCACTTTGGCTCCAGAAACAAGAAGTTTTTAAAAGAAGAAATCAAAGTTTCCTACAAGCATAGGGAAACATGTTCTAAATCACTACCTATTAGAGAAATGCAAATTAAATTCTGAGGTACTACCCCATGCCTGTCAGATTGGCTAACTTGTTGGAAAAGGAAAATGACAAATGTTAGAGAGGATGTTGAAAAATAGGCACATAAATGCATTGTTGTTGGAGTTGTGAATTGATTCTACCAGTCTGGAGAACAATTTGGAGCTATGCCCAAAGGGCTGTAAAACCCTTTGACCACCAATAACACTGCTAATTCTATATCATACAGAGTTAAAAGAAAAAGGAAATGTAACTATATATACAAATATAGAGCTACTGTTTTTTGTTGTGTCAAAGATTTAGAAATTGAGGGAGTGCCCATCAGTTGGGGAATAGTCGAACAAGTTGTGATATATGATTGTGATGAAATACTATTGTACTATAAGAAATAATAAGTAGGGTGGTTTCAAAAAACTTGGGAAGATTTGTATTGACTGATGCATAGTGAAGTGAGCAGAACCAGGAGAATAGTGTACACAACAACAGCAATATCATATGATGAAAACCTGAATGACTTAGCTATTATCAGCAATACAATGATTCAAGACATTTGAGATGGAGTTATGTTGAAAGATACTATCTTCCTCCAGAGAAAGAATTGATGAAATCTGGATGCAGGTTGAAACATACTTTTTTCATCATTATTTTTCCTGCTTTTTCCCCTCTCAACATGACTAATATGCAAATATGTTTTGCATGATTTCATTTGTATAATTAATATCACATTTCTTGCCTTCTCAATGGATAAGGCATTCAATGGAGAGATTTTTGAATTCAAATTTTTTAAAAGATAAATAATAAATTTATTTAAAAGAAAACAAAAACATTTAATTTTGTTAGAATGCTATTTTTAGAGGGTCAGGGTCTTGCCATGTGACTTCACCAGCATGAGCCAGACTCCCACATGCTGTTTATATAATCTAGGGTGCAGATTGTTTCTTGGGGGAGTTTGAAAATAGACCTGTGGTGAAGTTGTCTGATTAAGAACTGATGACTGCAGCTGTCTCTCAACTGCCTGTCTACCCTACCTACCATGTTTTTGGAAGCAAGTGGAGCAGAATTTTGCCATCCTGCAATCATTGTCTACTATAGACCCAGGGCAAGCCAAAATCTGCAAATAATTAACTGCAATTTTGATTTAGCTGTGATTAATAGTGGGAAAGAGTTGATGCCTACAGAGATCCAGTTGGCTATGTTGCAGTTG
Source organism: Gymnobelideus leadbeateri (assembly GCA_011680675.1). NCBI lineage: Eukaryota > Metazoa > Chordata > Mammalia > Diprotodontia > Petauridae > Gymnobelideus > Gymnobelideus leadbeateri. The sequence goes on from WOXC01009310.1 coordinate 43,691, forward strand.
TTGCAACTGGTCTTTCATTGTTCTGACTCAAATTCATGCTCCTCCTCCTCCTCCTCCATTTCTTGTTTCTTCCAAGTGACTTAAAAATTGGATCCAGCCATATGCTATATAGGCAGTTGTTGTCCCCAAAGATGGTTTGAGTTTGCTGTGGGCTCAGAATGACTTCTTAGTTTGAAGCCAAACTTGTTCGAGATTTTCTTCCTTAGTGCCACATTTCACTGGGAGAAATCTGGAAGAAACATTTTCCAGTTTCTTCAGTTGTCTCTGACATGTAGTACATTTTGTTTCCCCTTAACCCATTCCAGGAATCTGCCTCTGTCCTATAATCATAATCACTGATGGATTCACTCTATAACTTTAGGCCAAAGAGTGGCCCAATCCCAACAACCAAAAGCTATTGGTAGTTTGTCAAATTTCACAGACCACAGAGAGTTCTCTTACCTTGATGGCCCTGGTGCTATTGTATCACCAGTTACCTCTCTGTTACCCTACCCTACTATGACAATCTGCTATGGATGTCCCTCTTGCCAACTGTCTAGCTTTTGTTTGTCCTTGTGGAAACAATATAGAACCTGAAGTCAAGAAAACTGACTTTGAATCCTGCCCCTGACATTTATTAGTCATGTGATGATAAGGAAGTAATTTCACCTTTATGAGCCTCAGTTTCCTCACCTGTAAAATTGGTTTGACAATTGTACTAGATACCTTGCAGGGTTGTTATGGGGAAAGCACTCTGTAAAGCTTAATACATTATATAAATATGTTGATGTTTGTAATCATCATTTCTAAAAGGACTGTTCAGAATGATGAGTATATTGAAGAATTAATTAGTCAAGAAACATGTATTAAGTACCTAATATTTGCTAGACTCTATTTACTAGGAGCTTGATTGCAAATATTTAAATGAAATAATTCCTCCTCTCAAGGGGAAGTCCAGGGTAGGTCTTAATGGCCCATCTCTTATTTTTATACCTCTATTTTTCATCATTCACTTACAAACATAATTGTATTTTAATTCAATGAAAATCTGAGTTCCTGCTATGCAGAGCTCTGTAGAGGTGGCACAACATAGATGAGTCCCTTCTCTCAAAAGAATTGATAATGCAGTGGGTATGGAAAATAAGTATAGGAATAACCATCACACAAGGATGTCTGGAAGCTCTCTTAGCTCAGTGGCCCTACTATAACTAATGATTGTTCTCTGAGAAGGTATAGAGTCAGAAAGACCCGAATTCAAATTTTCAGACACTCGGTACCTGTTGTAGCAGCAAGCACCCTAGCATACCCAGTATAGCTGTTAGCACAGGTTCTTTGATCTGCTTTTCTAAAGGAAAGCAGCTCAAAAGAGGATTAACAATCTTAGTTTAATCAAACATGTATCATTGACCTAGTTCAGGAGGAAAAGTCAGCTTCCTGAACTTCAGAGAAAACAAACAGAAGTTACAAGCAGACAAAAAATGCAGACAGAGAACATAACACATTTCAACAATCAGGGATTCTAGCTGTCTATCACCTATATTCAGTTAGTCACCAGAGAGAGAAGCACCAACATCTGGGTTTTCAAAGGTCGGGGGGCTCAGTGGTTGGCCAGAGTCTCAACTGGCCAGATCACAATCTCTTCCCAAAGTGAGCCTCAAAGCAAAACATAATTATATATATATATATATATATATATATATATATATATATATATATATATATATATATATCCTTCTCCACGGTCAGAGAACATCACAACCCTCATGATCCACTTGACTACAAAATAACAAAGGCTATGCCTTCCTGAAAAGCAAAACTCCCTCAAGCAGGTTTCTCCTATGGGTTCTGCTTCAGCAAACTCTTCCCACCACAGGCTCCATGTGACTACATTCAGCCTACTGGGGACAGAGTATACTTTCAAATCAGGAAAGGTCCTCAAATTCACTTAGGCTTATTAAGGGACAGGGAATATCTTCAAATTCCCATTATCATTATACCTGTGTAACCTTGAACAAGTCACTTAACCTCTCTCAGCTCCTATTTCTTCATTAGTAAAATTGGTATAATAATGGCACTTCACAAAGTTGTTCTCAGGACTAAAAAAAAAGTAACATAAAATGCTTTGCAAACCTTAAAGCTTATATCAATATTATTCATTAGTTATTATTATAGAGTGCAGTAGGACCACAAAAAAGCACATATAACATTTTATGAAGGTTAAGAGGAAAGAGGGATTATCTCTAAGTTATGTTATGCTAAAGGTGGGATAGCATATCATGCAAAGCTTCATGGGGTTTCAGACTGAATTGGGCTTCAAGTATGACATCCCCAGTTCAGAGAGTCAAGAACTGAATAGTGGCAATAATTAACTTACATCTCTTGCACTCCATAGTTTATATAGATTTCTTTCTTCACAACAACTTTGTGTGGTACAAACATTAACATCTTTGTTTTATAGATAAGAAAACAGTTTCTCAAGAAACTGAACATTTTTGCCTGAAGTCCCACAACTAGTACAAGGAAAAGGTAGTTCTAGAAGTTGATTCTACTTACCCCAAGTTTTAGTGATTTTTCCATTGTATAAACAAAACTGCAGAGGTAAGAATAATCACATATCATGAAGATATTGAAAGTAGTTGATTTGGCTGAAGAATGGAGCATACTCAAGGCAAGAGAAAAAGAAGAGATTGGAAATTTAAAGTGTGATAGGGTTGTGAACTCTTTGCTGAGGAGTTTGGAATCTTTTCTCCTGGAAAGATTAGGTTATTAAAGGTTTTCACTCAAATAGTTTTCAAATGAAGTCATACTTTTAAACACAGGTCCTAACAATTGTGTATAGGATGGTTTGAAGGAGGATTCTGGAAGCAAGGTGAAGATGAATTAGAAGAATATTACAGTGAGTGAGAGAAAATGATGGGAGTCTGGAAAATGGTGATGACAGTGGGGATGGAAAGGAAATGAGAGACACCATTACGGAGGTAGAGTCTATAGGATGTGGCATGTGATTGATTAGAAGAATAGATGGATGGAGAGGAGCAGGAGGGGGAATGATAAGGAGAGAAAAAAAAGATGGAAAGTAGAAGATGCTATGACTCCAAAACTTCAACTATGGGTGACTGGAAATAGTATAGTGCTGTGCAAATTTACAAAGTACAGAGTAAAATATTTTTATATATCCACTTAGACAACAAATCTTACAACTTTTTATATCTTTATGAAACATTTAATATTCACTATGTACTTACACATTACAATTATTTATCTTTACAAATTTTGTGATTGAGTCCACAATATTTTTTAATAAAGCAATTGGGGTTAAGTAACTTGCTCAAGGTCTCACGGCCAGTCATTATTTATGTGTGGGTGCTCATTTTCTGAGGCCAGGACCAATCCCGGGTCATCCCGACGCTGGGTCCGGTGCTCTTACTCACTGCTCCACCTATCTGCCCCTGAGTCTACAGGATTTTGACACATGAAATCACACATCACATTGAGTATTAAATGTATCTTTGAAGAAAATTTTTTTTTAAAATCTAGCCTTTATCATATCTCATGGGTTTAAAATGGGATTAATTGGTCTAAGTTCACAGATGATTGGAATTTTTATCTTTATGTCTTGGGTAATTTTCTTAATTTTTCATGATGTACGGGTTCAAGACTATGTTGTAGTTTTATGTAGAATCTCTGTAATTCCAGAATAACTCTGCTTCTCAGGATACCAATAGAGTTATCAGAGGTCATCATTTAGTCAATGGAAATCTACCAGAGACACAAAGTCAGACCCAACAGGTTCACTTGAACTCTTGACAGCAGTTTTAATATAGCTTTGACTGAAAAAAAATGAGTTTCATTGATTAAAAAGTACCTATTTTTTCCAATCTTTACTACTTTAAGCTTTATACTCTCTTATCCATGGCAATCGTTTTTATAATGATTGGGTTAGCAGCCATTTTAATTGGTCTTGCTTTTCTTCTAATTTCAAAAAGGTTGTACATACTATAGAAAAGTGATAACAACCTCTCCAAGTAGCTTTAAAGGTCTTTGCTTATTTTCTGGGGATTAATGAAACTGTGAAAGCAATAGTTGGTCAATCCTTGGTAGTGTTTTATCTTTCTTTCTTTTTTAAACCACATTTTTCTTTGTACTTTAGTGTTTAGTGTTTCATTATGGACTAGAATAATCCTTGGAATTCTTGACTTTATCACACCAACATCCACTGCAATATCTCTATCAGTAATAGATGTAGTTTCTTCAAGAGCTTTAACTTTTACACATATCCTTGGAGTAATATCTGTTTTTAAAAGCCACATGATTAAAAATACAAACAAGAAATGAAATACACATGTATGGCACAAAATCCAGAACTCGATTGACAGAGAACTAAGTAAAGGTGGAAAAGCAAGCCCAATCCAGTTTTGTCTCGTTAAAATCTAATGTTTTGAATCAGCCTAATGTCAGTAGGAACACTAAATGTAGCCCTATCATAAATTTTGTTTATCACGAGTAATTCACATATCACTGTATCATTAATAGGAATAGGGAAAAGGAGGAGGAACTTGTATTAGAGAAATGATATAAATTCAGTCACTTTTTGTTGCTTGGTCATTTCAGTCTTGTCTGACTTTTTGTGACCTCATTTGAGTTTTCTTGGCAAAGATATAGGGGTGGTTTGCATTTCCTTCTTCCAGCTCATTTTACAGATAAGGAAACTGAAACAAACAGAGTTAAATGACTTGCTCAGGGCCACACAGCTAGTAAGTGACTAAAGGCAGATTTGAACTCATGAATATGGGACTTCTTGATTCTAAGTCCTATTCAGTGCACTACCTGGCTTCCTTCCAAATTCGATCATGTATATGTTCAATTTTGAAGTAATGGGATGAATGAGAATGGGGGCAAACATCCAGTAGTCAGTTAGAAATTTGTGATGGGAAGTCAATGAGAAGTCTGGAATAAAGATAGAGATCAGAAAATCATATGTATAATAATTATCAAACTTTGGGAAGTGAGCAAGATCATAGATGGGGGAGATTCTAGAAGGAAAGTAGAAGAGGATCAAAAACAGAATGCTGGGGAGAATACTTTAAGAGGATAGAAGAGGCCAAGTAGCAGTAGTCAAAAGTGAGAGGAACATCTGGACATGCCTGTGTCATAGAACAGAGGAGAGAATTTCAAGGAGTGGATGATCAAGTCTCAAATGCTATGGAGAAGTTGAGTAAGATGACTTCATTAGGGATCAATTTGGGTGGGTGGGAGTCCTGAATTTTGTAGTCTGAGGACACGCATATATTCAAATCCTGGCTCTATATATTACTTCTAGGAACTCGCACAAGCCACTTAACAAAATTAGGGCCAGTTTTCTCAGTTCTAGAATGGGAGCTAAGGACAGGGAATATATCTCTGATTTCTTTGGTGTAGAGAACTCCAATGTGAGGAAATACCTTCTACCAATGCAGTTTGGGACCTTCTCTACAATTCAGAGCTTTAGAGAGGTTCCTGGAGCTAAAAGGTTAGACTACTTGGCCCAAAGTCAATTATTATACAATAATACAATGTCAAAGGTTGAACTTAAATCTAGATATTAATGGTTTAAATTCAGCTCTCCATAAACCATACCATGCTGCTGGGAATATTAAAACCAAGTTTCTCTAAGAGAGATTCCTGTTCCAAGAAATGATGATTCTGTGATTGGCTGAAACAGAGTGTCTATAGGTCATAGGCAGACTGCCTCAATCACAGTTATGAGATGCAATGCTCAGCTTAATTTCATTGGATTCCTGAAAGTTTTCTTAAATTGTCTTTTGATGGTCAGAGCCAAGATGGTGGAGTAAAAGCAGGAACTTGCTTCAGTTCCTGCTCCACCACCTCCAGTACCTATAAAATATGACTCTAAACAAATTTTAAAGCTATAAAACCCACAAAGGGACAGAGAGAAATAAATCTCCCACTGAAAGCAGCCTGGCGGGCCAACAGGATGGATATATCACACCGGACTAGATGATGAGCACAGTTATGCATGAACACAGGCCCAGACCCAGGGCGGTGCAACCAGTGATACAGACTGGCCAGAACAGAGTTCAGGAGAGTGAATCAAGAGCAGCTATGGTGGTTTCCAGACTTCTTAACTGATAAACACCAAAGAGAAAGTAAAAGGTCAGTGGGGAACTCTGTTGGAACTTGGTGACAGAAGAGTGCAGTCAGGCCCATACCCCAAGGGTGAGAAGCAGAGAGGCACGGTGGCTGCAGTTGCAACCGTGTAGCTGTCTCTGGAGCTCCTGGCCTGAAGATCATAGGGGGACCAAGGAGCCATTCAGAGGGTAATCATTCTTGCTTTGACCTACTTGGGTCTGGGTTTCAGTCTTGGATGGTGGTCTTGGGGTGAGAAACCCCAATGTGCCAGAGTTTGTGGTGGCTGTAGAGAGGGTGCCCTCCCCAACCCTCTGATAACATTTGTGAAAACCCCAGCAATTTGGGACACAGCTCTCTCCACCCTGGGAGAAGAGTTCTACCATGCCAAAGAGTTCAAAAGTTAAGTAATTGGCTGGCCAGATGAAGAAGCAAAGGAAGCACAATCAAACCATAGAATCCTTTTTGGGGGACAAAAAGAGTCAAAACAGAAGAAGACAACAAAGTCAAAACTCCTACATCAGAAGCTTCCAAGAAAAATATGAATTGGTTGTAAGCCACGGAGGAGCTCAAGAAGGATTTTGAAAATCAAATAAAAGAAGTGGAAGAAAAAATGGGAAGAAAAGTGAAAATGATGCAAGAAAAACATGAAAAGCAAGTTAACACCCTGCTAAAGGAGGCCCAAAAATACACTGAAGAAAATAATACCTTAAAAATAGACTAACTCTATTTCCTACATTTACCCTGTCCCTTTTCAAAAGTGTTTGCTTCTAACTACCCATCCCCCAAATCTGTTCTCCCTTCTCTCATGTCCCAAGGTGGTAGAGCAGGAGCTGAAGCAAGTTCCTGCTTTTACTCCACCATCTTGGCTCTGACCCTCAAAAGACAATTTAAGAAAATTTCATTGGATCCCTGAAAGTTAAGCTGAGCACTGCATCTCATATCTGTGATTGAGGCAGTCTGCCTATGACAATCTGTTTCAGCCAATCACAGAATCACCATTTCTTGGATTAGGAAGCTCCCTTAGAGAAACTTGGTTTTAATATTCCCAGCAGCATGGTATGGTTCATGGAGAGCTGAATTTAAACCATGAAAATCTAGACTTAAGTTCAACCTTTGACATTGTATTATTGTATAATAATTGCCTTTGGGCCAAATAGTCTAACCTTTTAGCTCTAGGCACCTCTCTAAAGCTCTAAGTTGTAGAGAAGGTCCCAACCTGCATTGGTAGAAGACATTTCCTCACACTGGAGTTCTTTGCACCAAAGAAATCAGAGATATAGTCCCTCTCCTCATCTCCCATTCTACGGCTGAGAAAATTGGCCCCAAATTATGAAGTGACTTATCTAAAGTCACAAAGCATTCTAGTGGCAGAACTGTAATTAAGACCCATATCTTTCAAGTCCCAATTCCATGATCTTTTAAATATAGAATTGTTGATGTAACCCAAAATTATAAGGAGAAAAAAATCTTCCAAGTTTCAATTAAATGCTTGTCCTTTCTTGGCCTTCTTGGAGGTATAGTGGAAAGAATGGCATGTTTGGAGTCAGGAAAACATGAATTCAAATCCAGCCTCGGACACTTACTAGCTTGTGATCCTAGGCATTTCACTTAACCCTGTTTGCCTCAGTTTTTCATCTGTAAAATCAGCTGGAGAAGGAAATGACAAACCACTCCAATATCTCTGCCAAAGAAACCTCACATGGGGTCACAAAGAGTTGGATGCAACTAAAATGACTGAACAAACCAACAGCCCTTTTTTGAAGTACAGAAGAGAAAGGTATCTAATCTCTCTTCTGATGAGTATTGTTCCAGTGGTCCATGCTGGAAGATGCTGCAGTCATGCTGATGTGTGATTGATTTGTGACTATACTGCAAAACCCTTGCTGTTCATTTGTGCTCACCTGCTGTGCAGAATATCAATTTGCTTGTTGAAAAAAGGTGTATACCGGAAGTGGCCGAAACAGGAGGCCTTGAGGATGATGCCTCCAGTGTGGTTATCCAGGGATATCTGCCCCCCATTTAAAAAAACACCCATCCATGACAGAAAGGAAAATAAAAATAAAGGGCCTCTTATAAAATTATTACCCCCTCATTTAAGTCAACAGCAGTGATACCATGATAGAAGCTAGCAGCTCTGTCACATTGTTTTATCACTCTAATTACATCAAGAACACAGTAACTGTCTGGGAGAGATAAGATTAAAGGAAGCAGAGCCCTTCTGAGATTTCCAATAGATGGCACCTGGATTTACGGACTGATTTTGTGTTTGGACATTAAGTTCAATTACTTTTCTTTAGCTCTGAAGAGTTGTGTCGCCCAGAGAAATATCATCAGATGATTCCTCTGCAAACTCTCTTTCATTTCTCTAATTCAGCTCCTATCCACTGTGGTAACAATGTTCAGAGGCAATGAGGCTAGAAAAGACAGAGACTCTCTATCTCTTCTTCCTTTTTCTCTTCCTATCCTTGTCAGGGTGGAATGGGATGACCACACCTACACACACCTTGCTCTTACTCTTGCTCCTTTGGGAAGCTCTGCATAAATAATTACGAGATTATAGTGGAATAAGTGCCATTCTAACCATTGTCCAACCCTGGGTATGATTAACCTTTGGCAGAGACAAGAGGATGTTAGTTCTAGTCCCAGTTCTAGATGAAAGACCTTGGGTAAGTCATCTTACCCTTCTCTCTCTTTCTGTATTTCTATCTCTTTCTCAGTTTCCTCACGAGCAACTATAAATTCCTGTAGGGTGATATTCACTTAGAGAATTGGCTCATATGTGCTATGGCACAAGTGAGACTCCAGCCAAGGGGCTCAAATTAGCTCAGTATGCAATATTTGAGTTAACCACCAGATGGCGGTCTACTTGACTTTCCTGCAGAGGCTTCTTTCAGTCAATCAGGTAGCACATATGTATGGCCTAGTCAACATGTAACAATCTGAAACAGCTGCCTAGCAATGGAAGAGTGTTCAATACTACAAAAACTGGACCTTGTTCTCATTCCCTCCCACCCCCACCCCCCAAATCCAACCATATACATCAGGGAAGTGATGTGTTCTTCACTTAGAAATTATTTTTTTCTAATTCCCTGTTAACCCAAGTTCCAGTCTAATGCAGAAGATGAAATATTAATGAAATATTAACACATAAAAGTTAGTTCTATATATTTTTTGCTTATTGGTACCAATTCATAAGATATTTTAGATTATCAGGTCTTTTTCCAGGGTATTCATAGATTTTAGTGACATACTATGAGATTACATAGCTTTAATAACATGGAATTAAAATGCAAAAGATAATTGTTTCAAAAAGCATGTGGAAGATGAATTGCATATGGAGTCATAAAACCTGACTTCAAATTCTCATTCTGTCAATTAATACATTTGTTATCTTAGGCAAGTCTCTTAAATCTCTGTGTCTTAGTTTCCTCATATGTAAAATGAAGTAGTGGGATTAGATTATCTTTAAAATCCTTTTTTAAATGTAAGTCTATCATGTTATGAAATTCTTCCAAATTATAGTCCTTTCCCCCTCTTAGATCTTTGCTATAGATGGAATATTTCTCAAATATATACATCAAGAATAGTAAAGAAGAATGGGGGAGGGAGGAGGGAAGAAAAAGTGACTTGCCCAACATCATCCAGGTAGTGAGCCACTGGGCATGGATTCAAGTCCATTTCCTCCAACAAAACAATAGATCTGTTATTTCAGTTTTGTAAGGGAAATCCTTTCTATGCTTCAGATCATAGCCCATTTCTATCTTACCTTTTGTGGCTCTTGTTCAAATGCATAAATCATCGATAAAGGTAGGAATACCTATCTAACATGCCAAGGGCCTTTCTCTCAATCTTTTGACATTGCATTGATGCCAGTGGATCCGATGTGCTCCCCATTGGTTATTCTGACATCTTGCTACATGATTGCCTAGTTTCCATTTCTTGTAATATGCCTCTCCAATGATAGATATTTCATCTACTTCTTTCCCCATGCAATTCTTCTTTAACCTTTTTTTTTTCAGCCTATACATACGCCACATGGATACCTTTTACTGCTCTTTGGTTCAGCTGCATCTTTAAAAAATTTTAAGGTCATAGTATTCTATGACTTGTAGCCATAGAGCAACATTGATAGACTACTAAATACTGTATGAAATAATTTAAGAAGATATGTGGAAAGGAAATTAGAAATGATATAATCCATAAATCCAGACCTAGAAAAGAATTCAAAGGTAATTCATTCAAACTCTCATTTTATAGATGACAAAACTGAGGCAAAGAAATCTTAAAGCACTTGGGTCACAATTATTGACAGAGCAGAGACTGAAATCCAGATCTTCTGCTTCCTTCTGGGGGATTCTTTCCACTATATCATAATGCTATTGTCCTTTAAATTGGGGGATGGTTAACTCCTACCACGATCTCACTACTTATTCTTTGCTCATATTTCTAAAGGAACTCCATTTGGTATCACGTTGACCACTCAGTTGTACCCTGTCTTCAAATAGATTTCTGAATTTGGACTCTAATAGCCCTCAGGGTATAATCTAATCTCTGTCATGTGACTTGTGGCAATGACCTCCATGTTTGATATTTTAAAGGTGAGGAAAGGAGCACAACTACTCCTCAAAAACAAACTTTTTTTGGAAGTATTTTAACTCAGCTGTGGGTGATAGATTTCTTTCTTTGGTGTGGCTCCAGAGTTAAGAAGCACGAACAATGCCTGGGATCAAAAAGAAACAAATTTAACATTTTAACATAAAATTCTTAGCAATTAGAGTTATTCAATTGTCAGTGAACTGCCCTGGAAAGTAGTGGGTTCCCTCCCATTGGAAGAGGCTGGATAGTCCCTTTGGGGGGGAGGGGGACTTTCAACTTGAAAATTCTGAGATTGTATACCCTTTAGTCACTGGAAGGTGTGTGCAAACAGGAGTATGAAGATGAAAATAAATGCAGACTTCTCTCTTTATTGCTTTCTCTTGTTTATGTCTTTTTCTCCTAAGGGTCACCACCCTTTCCTTTCCTTCTGCCTTTCTTGGAGTTGCTGTGATAAGGGGTGAGCCTGGCCTAGATAGATTGAAATCCCTTCCTCTTAGGAGGGTACACAGGGCTTGAGAGCTTACACAGAGCCCTATGGGACTTGTAATGTGGGATCCTACACAATCTGCTTGCCTGTTTGATCTAGCAGAGGCTTGGCCCATGCTCTTCTCTGTGGAGTGAGGGCATTCAGGATGCCCTGACTTTTGGCTTCCCAGGTGAATTTGCTTTCATGCTCAAAGCCTGCATCAGAACCCTGCCCCGGGCACCATTCTCTTTGTGCTGGCTTTCTGCAGCGGGAGCATATCTCCCTGGTTCTGGCATCAATGCTTCTGCTGCCCATAAAAATCTTAAATCAATAGGAAGATTGTGGCCCTGACCTTGGGAAGGGCCTTCGTGGTTGGTGAATGAGGTGCCTGCAGTTAGTTCGCTAAGTCTGTCTGATTTGCAAGCACTAAATCCAGGGCCAGCAAACAGGACCCTTGCTTCAAAAGGCAGGTTCCACCATTCATGAAATTTATTACCTCCCTGGTTTTGAAACTGAGCCAGAGGTGAACCCTGCTTGGGACTTCTTCTGTAGGAAGGTCAAATTAAATGAAAAAAAAAAGATACTGGGGAACGGACATCTATAGCCCTAACAGTTGAAATCTAGCACAAGTCTCCATGTCCTCCAAAGGAAAGCCATTAACAGCCAGGAGTTACAACCCTATTAAATGGCACTCTATGTAAACTAACCAGGGAAGAAGGGAAACAATTCTTTCTGAGCTTGACCTTCCTGCCCCATCTAGCTCTGATCCCATTTCTTTCTTTGCTTTCCCTGCCAGACTCTTTAAGTAAGCAGTCTCCAGTTGCTGCTTTCACTTCCTTACTAGCACCTCTCAGTTTAACCCCCTGCAAGCTGGCTTCTGCCCCTTTACTCTAATGAACCTGTATCCTCCAAAGTGGCCAGAAAGATCCTAATTGCAAAATCTTTGCTCTTTTCTTAATTCTCATTCTCTTTGACCTCTGTGCGGCATTTAACATGACAGGACGTTGTAAACTGTAAATCATTCTTTAATTCCATTTGGTACATCAATCATTTATTAAACACCTACCCACATACTGTATGTAAGGTATATGAAGACAACAAAAAAGGAAATGATGTGACTGTAAGAAACTTACAGTCTACTAGGGGAAAACAATGGTGAGTGAATAAAAATATAGAAGATATAAAGTTATTTGAATGGGAGAAGACTAATAATTCCGGAAAGGCAGGAAAAGTTTTATGGAAGAGATGTGTCTAGAGCTGAGCTTTGAAGGGAACTAGAAATTACAATGTGGGCTTTAATGGTGGTATGGAGGAAGAGCAGAAGGGAAGGTAAATCAAAGTTCATTCTCACAACTCTCAGTCCTTGATTTCTGTGACATTGTCATGTTCTCATTCTCCTCCTATCTCTCTGACCTATTTGTTTCCTATGTTCACTTCTCCCCCCACCACCACCCCAAGCCCTGCAGGAACCACAGCCCTAGCAAAAAAAGAGCTGCTACTAGGAAATATTTTTACCTGTGACAAAACCAGTTGAGTGGAGCAAAAGGAAGATTGTGACATAGAGAAAACAGGTAAGTCACACTGGGGGAAAAAAAGTTGTCTTATCCTTATCCCTGTGGGGATAGGTGATAAAGACTCCCCAGAAGAGGAAAATCAACCATGACAATTGAACTGCCTTGAAGAGCGTAGGAAGAATTGCACCCTACCAATATGTCAGCAACCTGGCACAAAACTCCATTTAACCTAACCCAAGTTCCGGCTCTGCCTCAGAATAAGATTCCAGGGATTTCCTTTTGTTGAAGTTTATCTCTTTTTTCTTAGAAATGAACTCTTTCTAATATGCACCTAGAGATTCTAACAGGAACAGAACTTTTTCTACCCATTCCCACATCCCGCCCCCCCACCTCCCACATATTTCTTCCACTGATACGCAGTTTCTTTCCCAGTTTCATTTTTTAAAAATGCCTCTGACCCTATTTGTATGTAAAGAAAGCTCATTGCAAACCTTCTCAAAGTTAGGTTTTGGTGTTACTTTTCCACCAGATTATTCTCTACTCCTCTAGGAGCTAACAAGGCACCCCCATTGTTCACCAGATTATTCTGCTTACACTAATGTGTTCAAATCACCCCAGTGTGTCTGGGTTTCATAGAACTTCCCACTTGGAGAAAGGGGGAAGAACTCAGAATCTTCTTTTAGACAAAATCAGGTTAAAAATATACTTCCAGTACATTCACAGATCTGGTGCTGGATTGGACAATTGCCCTTCATTTTAAGGCCTTGGATTGTACTTGGGAAAATATAATATTTTACTGCCTCAAGGGATCAGCTAGCAATTGGGATTATGAACAGATATGAGAGGGACCTTAGGAATCATAGAATCATTGGTTTAGAATTGGAAGGGGCTTTAAGATCACCTATTTCAAAGCCCCCCTATTTACTTATGAAAACACTGAGGCAATGAGAAGTTATTTGAGTTGGCCATTATTATATAAATAGTTAAGGAGCAGAACCAGAACTTGACCTTGGCATCTTTGATTCCAAATCTAGTTCTTTATCCAGTGACACTGTATGTCATCTTATCTAATGTCTTACTCATTGTAGGAATACTTTCTACAATGTCCCTGAATCTATTTGCCTTGAATCTAATGGTCTTGCTTAGCAAGTTATCCCAAATCCATGCTTGGAAACTTACAGTGACGAAGAATTCATTACCCCCATGAGATTCAATCAAGTTTCAAATGCATCTGAGTTAGAGAAGTTCTTTATTACAATGACCTAAAATCATCCTCCATGTACCATCCATAGAAACATGCCAAATCTAAGATTTTTAGTTTAAAATGCTGCTGTGTTCCAGCTTAGTAGGTCTTCAACTGTGAGAGAAAAGTAGAGTGCCAGGGTGTTTTCATTTTTTTTCTCTCGTAAAAACTTCTATATTCCCAGTAAAGACAGAGAGTTTTGTGATATTATTACTACCAGTATAATTTTACTGTTGCTAAGAAAAAACAAAAACAAAAACACCAAACAAACAGAAAAAACCCTCGCCTTGAACCCCAAACAAGAAGTCATCAATTCCATGTATAATCAGCAAAACTATGCCCACCATGTAATCACATTCAGTAGACCTGAGTCACATCAGACTTTCTCATGCTTAGAATAAAATCATCTTTTCAACTGTTAACTTTGTTGGATGGATCTAGCCTAACACTATAGTATTCAACATCAGGGATACCTTGGCTGATGATTTTATGATTAGTTGCCTTTTCTCACTGTTTTTGAGAAAGGTTATTACAGACTTTAACACTAAGTGATGTTTATATACCATATAAGATGGGAAATGTCCCTCCTTCAGCAGTTGGGATCCAATGGTAAAATGTCCCTCCTTTAGTGGACTGTTGTGGTTTTGACTCCCAGTCTCATTGTATTTAGAGTTGCCATGATCTAGATATGACTTGTCTTTGTGTTCCAGGGGAAGCAAGACCTCTTGATAAGGGTCTTTAGTTTGTTTTAGCCTGTAGATAACAGGAAGGGACCTGGGAATGAACCTGAAGTAGTCCAATTGCCAGGGATAACAACTACCAAGAACTAGACAGTCACAGATTTGTCTGAGTTGTCTTTGCTGCCCTGTCACTTATTTCAATGGAAAGTTTGCAGAGAAGATAGTACCTTCTCTATAAGAAATATTATATCCCTTGAATCACAAAGGTAGCACCCAAGTTCACTGAGAATTGTCATTCTTTTATGACTGTCAGCATGGTTCATGAAGTGGGAGTCTTGGAGAATGCCAAAAAGCAATAGTAAGACTCTTAGGGACTGAGTAAACACCAGGCTGCAAACCTTCTGAGAATTCTCTGTCTGTCAGGTTTCCCTCAGTCCAGCTTCCAGCCCTTCAACACTATTTGGGTTCCTAATTCTCTCTGGCAGGTCTGTCGGCTTCATATGCCTCCTGACTCTGATAATGAGCATCTCTTTATTTACAGAGATCACCATAGACTGTAGAAAATAGAAGACTACAATTTTTATTTGGGATAACTTGCTGAGCAAGGCCATTACGGCAAATAGTAAAAATGAGTCTGGGAGATAAAGGGATTTTTCTCCCCTCTGAAGAGAAAAGAGGCTAGCAAAAATGCAGAAAAGGAGAGACTAGTGGAAGGAGAGGAAAAGGCAGAAATGTTAATAGAATTTTAAGTAGAAGAAAGGAGTGTGATGAAACACTGATATAGCTTGAGTCACTAATATACTGGGGATGAGGATAAGTAGGAAGTAGATCAGGAATGTCTTCACATTCAATCCAGATAGACCAGGCAATGACAATGGGATTTTAGCCAACAAACACATTCTTGAGACAATTCTCTAACATAAGAAAAAGAGGACCTAGAACTGAAGTACCTGAGAAAGCTTAAAAGGGGTGTCCAATTCCATAATATTTATGTCTGACTATATTTCTCTTATAGCATACAGATGTGATAGGAGGTGATAGTCCTACTACATTTTGCATTGGGTCAAATTACATTTGAAATACCACCATTTAGTTATGAATGCCATAGTTTAATAGGGACACTGATAAATGCAATGTGTTCAGAGGAGGAAGGTCTGGAAGCAATGCTGTATGAAAAACATTTGAGGGATCTAGCTAGGAAGTTGAGTGTAGAATAGAAAAGAATTGGATGGGAAATAGATGGGAAAACAAAACTGTCTTCTAATATTTGAAGGACTGTCTTCTAGAATAGGGCAGTTTAGGTGGTATGGTGGATACAGTACAGAACCTGGAGTTAGGAAGACTCATCTTCCTGAGTTCAAATCTGGACTCAAACACTTACTGGTCATGTGACCCTGGGCAAGTCATTTTGCCTGTTTCCTCATCTGTATAAAGAGCTAGAGAAGGAAATGGCAAACCTCTTGTGTATCTTTTCCAAGAAAACCCCAAATGGGGTCACAAAGAGTCACCTGTGACTGAAAACAACCAAATGACAGAAACGTCCGGAAGAGGTAGAAGTCTTATTCTGCCATGTACTTGAAAGCAAAACTGATATTAATGGATGGAGACTGCAGAGTGGCAAATCTCAGCTCAGTATTAGAACATTCTAAGTAGTAAAGCTGTCCAGCAATGTAGAAAATGTTCCATCACTGAAAGTGCTCAGGCAGAGCTGATCTGACTATGAGGAAAACTCTTCTGTATTACAGGAGAAATTATGCTCATTCACTTGGCATTGAAGGATTGCTAAGTACTTTATATGCATTGTGTCCTATGATCTTTACAACGACCCTGTGAGAGAGGTGCTGGTGTTATTCTCATATTCTAGATATGGGAACTGAGATGTATAGGGATTAAGTGACTTACCCAGGGTCACATAGTTGGTTTGAAGCATGATTTCAACCAAAGTTAACCTGGTTTCATATCCAATACTCTATTCTTGGCCTTTATGTAAGACTTTACCACTGAAATAGTTTATGTATTTCCTACCTTTTTCTAGGTACAAGTCAACCCATGGGTCAACCCAGAAGGTTGGTATGGGAATAATTTAAAAAGAGCCCTGGTTACTCTATTCTAATAAAGCTGGCATCCCCCAGTGTTTCAGCTGTCTGGACGTGCTAACTCAATCTGGGGGATGGGGTGGGCATGTCTTTAGTTTGCTTTACTATTAAGCAATCCATCCATCATAGCCAGCAAGATTTTTGGAGACTTCTTTCTCTGTCAATAATGGCATTGTTTGTGTGTTGATAAATGTTATAAATCTTGTTTTCAGAGCACTTTCATATCTATTATATCATTTCGTCCTTAAAAGAGTTCTGGGAAAGAAATGAGGCAAGTACTATAATCTCATTTTATAGGCTGAAGTAGCTCTATGTGGTGGGAGGAGCATCGGGCTCCAAATCAGAGAACTGGAGTTGGAATCCCTTTCTTTCCTTTTCTATCTATGTGATTTTGGGCAAATCACTTCCCTCTCTGGGTCTCAGTTTCTTTTCTGTAAAATGAAAGAGAAATGGACAAGATCAGAGGTCTCAACTGCCTGGGCAGTGGACTCTGTAGTGCTACCCTAACCAGATGGGAATGCCAGTGAGGATTAACAAAATAAAATAGCTAGAACATAGACAATGTAAAATGTGATTTTCTAAGTCAATATGTGATCTAGCTAATTTATGTTTTGGTTTAACACCACTGGACATCTCTAAGATCCTTTCAAACTAAAATATCCTGAACCTATGATCATAGGTGGGAAAATGGGGAACAGAAATATCAAGTTATTTACTCGATGTTACAGAGCACATTCATAAATAAACTGTGTCTTGCTTGTCTGAAGATGAGACTAATGTTCTTTTTTGCTAGATTATGCTGTATCCCTGCTTTGTCTCCTGAGATAAGCCCCGGGAGATTCCTTTGACTTCTCTCTGCTTACAAAGTTTCCCACTCTGCCTTTGTTCCTTGTCCTAATGCTTAGGAAGAAATGCACAGGGCACAGGGAACCAGGGGATCCAGAGAACCTTAACAGAGAGACTATATTAGCGTAAGTCTCTTTGATACATGAAAGTTTCCTGACACTGTGCTTTTACAAGGGTTGGGGAAGAAGATAACATATTCTCTTGTTTGGAGTCAATAGCAGCAGTGTGACAGACAATGAACTGTCATGCCATAGAGCTTTATCACTGTAATTACATCAGGAACAAGTTTACTCGCTAAAATAGAAGCTGGATTACAAGAAACAACAGCAGCAGATTCTCCCATAGCAGCAGCAGGGATTCTGCCATAACCACATCTCAGATAGAGTTGCCAGGGCAGAATATGGGGACTGTGTTCAAGAGCTCTTCAGAGAAGCTGTTAACACTTTTCAGCTGTACTAACATCTTGTCTATGATAGCCCTGCTCCTGTCACCCCCACTCAATAAACTCCAGTGACTTCTTACTACATCCCTCTTGCCTCCAGGATCAAATACCTTCATGACCTAGCTCTCTCCTACCTTTCCAGTCTTTTTATACTTCACTCCTATCCAGTGACAGTGGCTTCCTAACCAGTGCAAGAACATGCTTCTCTGTCTCTTGGTTCCAGATATTTTCTCTGGCTGGCCCCCATGCCTAGAATACTCTCTCTCCTCTACTCTACCTACTGACCTCCCTAACTTCTTTAAGTCCCAATAAACACCATTTCTTTTACTGGAAGCTTTCCCCATCCCCTCAATTCTAGGGCCTTCTCTCTAATAATTATTTCCCATTGATTACAAGTCAAGGCAATACCCTCCTGATGTCATTGGTCCTCTTTGAGAACAAAGGATCAATAACAACAATAATTTATCCCATATACAGTTTGTATTGTTTATTATTTGTTTGCCTGTTATTGCCCCCATTAGATTGTGAGTTCCTCAAAAGCAGGGACTGTTTTTTTTTTACTTCTTTTTGCATCCCCAGTACTTAGCACAATGTCTGGCACATAGTAAACACTTACTAGATATTTATTGATTGATTGAAGGTGCTAGGAGCTCTGGGGCTACTTGTTGGATCATGGATTAAGGAAAAAAAATCTACTCCCTTTAACTCAGTCTTTTGTTCGACTACAGAATGGGGAATTCTATCATTGAATTATTATTCCATTACTGAATATTATTTTAATATTGAAGTATTATTGAATGAGGAAGCCAGTGAAATTATTGAGCATAATTATTTATCAGGATCTGATAATACAGAAAAGGAGCTGGTTGCAAGAATATTATAGGAAGATTTGTTAAATACCTTCCTTAAATATATGTACACAGTGATCCAATTAATCAGTCATCAAACTTTTATGCAATTGCTATGTGACAATGACCATGCTAAATTCTGAGAATACAAAGATAGGCAAAAACAGGGTCCCGGCACTTAAGTAAGAGGAAAACAATCATGTATAAAAATGATATATAAAGTGTAAATGGGAGGTAATCTCAAGGGAAAGGCACTAGCTGGAGGGGGTGGGGTAAAAGGTGAGAGAAGGGACTACAAGGTTTTCCTAATCTATTAATCTAATTAGCCTGTCCCAAACGAAAATTAAGTGAATCTGCCATGACTCATTTTTGGTGAGCCTGTGTTTACTCACAACGATTGTGACTTACCCTTAAGTGGACTCACAAGCTTTGTACTTGGTAAGCTGTTATATACTTTGGCCTGGGATGGGTATAAGGAGGTTGGAGATTTCAGAACCCACTGGAGATTTCAGAGATGGAGATTTCAGAACCCACTCTTTTTTCTTGACTCTCTTGAAACTATGGATGCTAGGTCTTTTCTACTTTTCACACACTTTTCCCATTCTGCATCATTTCTCAAAGATTTCCCAAAAGTGATTCTACAATCAAATCTCCAAGTTCTTCAAGTAACCTTGAGATAATTTGTCTGAGATAATAGACTTGAAGTCATTAAAGCCAGTTATGTTTTCTCTCTTTTTTTCACAGTTCTCTTGAGCTTTCATTCCATACTAACCATATTTGTTTTACCTTTTCCTCTTAAAGGATTATTCTTCTCAAAGAGAGGCATCTCTCATGATAATTTAGGTCTCTTCACCTGCCTCTTTGCTTTCTTCTTCCTCAGGGTAATTTACAACGATCTTGTCAAAGTTTCATTTTTAAGAAACTCTCCATTTTCTTGGTATTGATAGGGATGGGATTGATAGGGATAGAATTAGGAAATGGACTTCATGATTTCATTAGATTAGAGGACCCTGGTGTCAGGAAACTCCCTCTACCAATGTAGGCTCATTTTCTATAGTGTAAAAATATAGAGTTGCTTAAAGAACTGAGAGCTTGATGGACTTGTCCAGGGTCACATTGTCAGTTCATGTCAGAGGAAA
The DNA here is from genome assembly GCA_011680675.1 of Gymnobelideus leadbeateri. Taxonomy (NCBI): domain Eukaryota; kingdom Metazoa; phylum Chordata; class Mammalia; order Diprotodontia; family Petauridae; genus Gymnobelideus; species Gymnobelideus leadbeateri. The sequence continues at coordinate 63,669 of WOXC01009310.1, forward strand.
GACAAATATAGATAGGCCTATCCACCATACAAGACTGTCTATGGACAGTAGGTGGAGGAACATTGTAATATCTTCTATAGGTCTGCTATATATTATTGCAGACCAGAGTGTGTATTTTATGTTATACTTCTGTATATTTTCATGTTTATTTTATTTTATTTTCATAGGTATTAACAAAAAATCAAATATCTTCAAATACTGAAAGCATTGAAATATATACATATTTTATATTTACAATTAGTTACTGAACCAAAACAGTTTTGATTAAGATTCTTTCACATTACAGTTGTCTATTAACAGAAATCCTCAAATTCTGCCCCCCCCTTTTTTTCTATCACAGACCCTGATTCTCGAGTTTTGTATTCTGATTCTATATTTTTTTTTCTTTTTTTTTAAACAAATGCTTTATTAACTTCTGTTTTACATCATTCATTTCCGCCAGATTTTGAGTTACAATCATTTTCCCCCCGTTATTCCCCTACCCACCCTCCCAGAATAGCAGACCCACAAGATATCGCTTCCTCCAATCTGCTCTCTCCCATACCTTCTCCCATACCCCCTTTGACTTTTCCATTAGAGGAAGGTGAATCTTTGTGTCCCAATGCCTGCACAGCTTATCTCCCAATTATAAGCAGAAGAGTATTAATAATGGTATTTATATATATTTGAAACATTTAATGTTATGACCTCGAATTTCAGATCCATTTCCTTCCTCCCTTGTTACCCATTCCCTCATGGGAGATAAGTAATTCAGTATATGTTGTACATGTCTAGCTATGCAAAACATTATCATAGTAGATATATTGTACAAGGCTGCTTATAATTCCCTCCCACTCATCCCACCCCCCACCTGGTCCATTCCCTACATGATCCTGTCCCTCTTCTATAGTGGGTACTTCCAACCTCCCCTCCCCCCAAGGATGCCCTCCCATCCATCATCCCTCCTCTCATCCCCTTCCCCCTATTCTGCTGCAGGTTGAGATATCCCATTTAGTATGTATGTCATTCTCTCCCTGAACCAAATTCAATGAGAATGTGGTTTTGCCTTTTTTGCCTTCCTATTCTCCCCCTCCCTTGCAACCACTTCCCCTTGCTTCTTCTACATGAGATAGTTTACCCTACCCTGTCTCTCCCCATCTCCTCTTGCCACTTTCCTCTCTCACCTCATAATTTCATCCCTTTAGTATTCTCCCTTCCCAACAAATTCAACCCATGCCCTCTATCCATATACACACACATTCACATATGTATTCATGTGACCACACACCCTTCTTCCATTATTTTCATAGTGAGAAAGATATCATCAGTCACAGTTATTGCTTTTCCATATAGGAATGTAAATAGTTCAACTCTAATAAGTTCCTTTTGATTTCTTTTCCCTGATTACCTTCTCAGGCATCTCTTCCTTCTTGTGTCTGGATGTCAAATTTTCTATTCAATTCTGGTTTTTTCCTCAAGAATGCTTGAAAGTCTCTATTCCACTGAATGACCATATTTTCCCCTGAAACAAAATACTCAGTTTTGCTGGGTAGGTGACCCTTGTGTTCATTCCCAGTTCTTTTGCCCTCTGGAATATCATATTCCATGCCCTTTCCATCCCTCAGTGTAGAAGCTGCCAGGTCCTGTGCTAATCTGATTGTGTTTCCACAATATTGAAATTTTTTCTTCCTGGCTGCTTGGAGTATTTTCTCCTTGATCTGGGGATTCTGGAACCTGGCTATAATATTCCTGGGAGTTTTCTTTTTGGGATCTTTTTCAGGAGGTGATCTGTGGATTCTTTCAACCTCTATTTTGCCCTCTGGATCTAAAACATCAGGGCAATTTTCCTTGAGAATTTCTTGAAGGGTGATTTCTAGGTTCTTTCTTTGATCATGGCTTTCAGGTAGTCCAATAATTTTTAAATTGTCTCTCCTGGATCTATTTTCCATGTCAGTGGTTTTTTCCATGAGATATTTCACATTGCCTTCTAATCTTTCATTTCTTTGGATCTGCTTAACAGCATCTTGATTTCTCATAAAGTCATTAGCTTCCATTTGCTCCAATCTAACTCTGAAGGAATAATCTCCTCAGTGAACTTTTGAGATTCTTTTTCCATCTGGCAAATTCGACTTTTTAAGGCATTCTTCTCCTCATTGCCCTTTTGGGCCTCCTTTGCCATTTGAGTTAGTCTATTTTTTAAGGTGTTGTTTTCCTCATTCAGGCTGTTGACCCTCATTTCATACTTTTCCTGCATCCTTCTCATTTCTCTTTCTAATTTTTCCTCCACTTCTCTTATTTGATTTTTAAAGTCCTTCTTAAGGTCCTCTATGGCCTGCAACCTGCTCATGTTTTCCCCTGGGGCTTTTGGAGCAGGACTTCTGACCTCACAGTCCTTTTCCCGCTCTATGCCCCCAAAATAGGAGTCTAGGGTTGCATTTTTCTGTTTCCTTTGCCTTGGCATGTTGCCACTTAATTACTTGACTTTTGGGCTTGTTGTTGGCTTTAAGGCCAGATAGAGGAATTTTCGTCCCGAACGTGTGGGGGGCAACTTCTGTATCTGGCAAGCTGTAAATCCACCCACGACTTCCACCCTAGATCACAATCCAGATCCAGGGAGGTTAAAGCAAGAGCGATTACCCCCCAAGACTGATCGCTGGATCTCCCTACAATTCGCAGGCCAGGAGCTGGAGCTGCCTCTGAAAACTACAAAATGGCGTGTCTCCTCAGCAGCTTCTAGCCCCCAGGGGAGGGAGCTGACGCATTCCCCAAATACAGGTCCCAAAGTCCATAGGACACTAACCTCTTACTTTGTCCTAGGCATGTCTATGTTGATAATTCTGGAGTCGCCACAGCTCCTGGTGTTCTGGGGTCTCTCCAGCCAGCTGCTGGCCCTGGTGCCCTGGGGCTAAAACCTCGGCTCATGTGGACCTGAGCTCCGCTCGGCTCGGCTCCCTGCACTCTGTGCGCTTGCACGCTGCTGGCTCCCAGACCACTGCGCTGGTCCTTCCTGCAGGGCTGCTGGGCTGTCCTAAGCAGGAGGTTAGCTTCTATGTGTCGTTCTGTGGGTGCTGGGGCTCCAGAAGTTGTTCAGAGTCCCGTTTTACATAGTTTGGGGGGAATCTGGGGGCAGAGTGGTTTGGATGAGCTGTTTCTACTCCGCCATCTTGGCTCCACCCCCCCCCCCCGATTCTATATTCTTTATGTATATAGGTGGATATATACATACATGTATGCATATGCACATATATATGTATACATACACATGTGTTACCTATTTGCTTTTAGTTATACTTTGCACCATATTTTTTGGATAATAAAATGTTTCTTATTTTTGAGAGCCAGCATGATACAGTATTAAACAATATTGTCTCTGGAGCCAGAGGACCTAGGTGCAAATCCCGCCATGGATTCTTACTATGTAGACTGTGTGACCTTGGGCAAGTCATTTAACTTTTCTGGATCTTAATTTTCTTATCTGTAAAATGAAATTTTTTCAGTTCTAAATATATTAACCTATCATTTCTTAAATGTCCCATTTCCTTTTCCCCTTGAATTATTTCTTTGTAAGTCTCTTATTTTTCTCAAGTTCTATACTGCTTTCCTCAGATGGCTTTTATTTGCTATAAATTATTGTGATTTACTAGGGCTAAACATAGTTCCCAGGACACTCTATTGGAGACTTCCCTTCAAGTTGACTTGGAACCATTAATGACTAATATTGGAGCCTGGTCATTCAATAAGTTGATTTTTTTCCCCATTCAGTTCAGTTTGTTTTCAGTCCTGTCTGACTCTTCATGATCCAATTTGGTGGTTTCTTGGCAAAGATACTGGAATTGTTTGCTATTCCTTGTCCAGCTCATTTTACAGATGAAGAAATGGAAGCAAACAGGATTAAGTGACTTGTCTATGGCCACACAGATAGCGTCCGGGGCCAGATTTGAACTCAGAAAGATGAGTCTTCTTAATTCTAGGTCCCAGCATTCTCTTCACTGTTCTAACTGTCCCTCAAGGAGTTTTGAATCCTTCTAATTATCATCAAGCCCAAATGTCTCCATCTTTCCTTACAAAATAGCAAAGACTACTTTACTGAATACTTTTCTAATATCTAGGTAAGATAGATAGATAGATAGATAGATAGATAGATAATGTATCATATTTTTTCCTATACCAAATTGAGTAACCCTATAGAAGGTTTAATGAATTGCTGTAATTGAAAAAATGGTCAGCCTTCCAGTTCTGAGCTTCTATAGACAGCTAGTTTGGTCTGCTAATGAGAAAAGCAGTCTGGCTCCTGACCCACACTCAAAGTCTTTGTAACTTGTCAGACTTTTGAGAACATATGGTCATCTCCACACCATGATGAGGCAACAGAGGAAGATTTTAGGAGATGTTGATGCTAAAATAAAAAAGACCAAAAAAAAGCACCTGAAGCTGAGTAAGCCTCCTAAACCCATTGTGCATATTGTTGTTTGTCCTTCATTCTCAAAGAAGACTAGAATATTGAGAAGATGATGCCACAACTTTCAAGTGAATTAGATTTAAGAGAAGGAGGGTTGTATAGAGTCACAATCCTCACTTTCTCCTCCTGAGGCATTTGGGTCCAGTGACTAGATATAGATCAGGATAACTGGAGATGGTCCTGGATGCAGAGGGAGACCCTAAACTTTTTAAGTTAAGGACTTTTTCAGGTCTTAGTTTGATTGAGGCAATGCCCATTCGGTGACTAAAGCTAGGTAAGAACTAAGTCAAAGAGTGGTCTCTTTTATCTGGTAAATTAAAAAAAAATCAATCTGGACAGGGAAGTCCTTCAGGGTTTCTAACCAAAACAGAAACAATTGCTGTTTACACTCTGAGCCATCAGAGCCCAAACAATGACCAAGTGAGGCTTGGTCTGGGACCTGTTATTGGTCAATCAATGAGAGCTAGAGCAAATTAGTTTTAAGACATGGTCCTTAAGAGAGCATTCTATCCTGTAAACCCCAAGATACCTTGAAAGGTTCCAGTGATCAAAATTTACATTCCTTTGGGCAGAGCACCAGCAGGTAAGGGTATGGACAGAGGGAGAGGAGAGAGGGAAGGGAAGAAGAAAGGAAGGAGGTAAGGAGCTGTGTTACCCAACTGGAACTGGCCTGTTGGGTCCCCATTGGGGCAGTTCCTACTACTAACAGGTTATTGTTTGGCCTTCATTTTAGAACAGGACCATGACACTAGCAAGGTGATGCCATGACTTGCAAGTGAACAGTGCATCTAGACCTCAGTGGGTACCACAGAAAATCTCAGAGACAATGTTTTTCTCTCCCTGAAGAATCTCTACACATTTCTGTTAAGACAATGCTATGAAAGTTATAGACAAGCCCTTTGGAAGATGTGGCAATCTGTAAAATTCACTTCGAGCATTTGAATTGATTGTCAGAGACTGTGGGAAAGGTCATTGTGGTTATTGTTTTCTTCCTGTGACATCTTAGGGGACACTGTTAGTAGATAGTTTGTTATTTTTATTTATTTTCCTCATGTCTACAAATTCTGCAAAGATAGTGAAACAATTATCTAAAACCTGATCTCCAAATATTATAGATGCCCCATTGCAGATATTCATGTACACATCTGGGTCACGATATGAAATATACTTCTTGAAGAGAGATTTTAGACTATGTGGAGAGTGTTCCAAACTGGCTGATGTTCAAGGTATGTCAAATATTCAGCATGACAAGCAGGGTGTCATTCCTTTAGGGCTCCGAGGAGGGAAATTCCAAGCCATATAATTACATTCCAACCCCCCGAAATTTACCCTGTTTTTGCCCTTTCTTTTGGCAACATTAGTCTTTATTTTCTGTCTGGAACTGTTGTGACATGCAGGGCAGACAATGGATATTACTACGTGATAATGTCTTAGGATTACAGAATTTGAGCTAGAATGGACCTTAGAAACTGCTGCACTGAATTGCTTCATTTTACAGGTGAGAAAATGGAGGCCCAGCAAATTTAAATGACTTGCTCAAAGTCATGCAGATAATAAGACCAGAGCAGAGATTTATAGAATGGTTTTCTTATTTCAAATTTAATATTCTCTTTACTTTAGTGAACAGTGTTATGTTTCCTCTAAAACTCTTCTAAGACCTGATTTGTACATTTCCTATATATTTGTATTCTATTTTTGTATTGTAGTAATTTATAAACCAATGAATGACATGAGTGAAAAAGCATTTACTAAGCACTTATGGACAAATCAGTGTGCTTTATGTTCATGTTGTATGTATTTCCCTCTCTACTAAATTAGAGACAGCTAGGTGACACATTGGATATAGTCCTAGGATTAGAGTAACAAAAAGAAGGCCTGGGTTCAAATCCAGTTTTAGATAATTTTTCTATCTATGTGGCCATAGGCAAGTCATTTAGCCTCTTTCTGCATTAGTGTCCTTATCTGTAGAGGCAATAATAGTTCCTACCTCCCAAGACTGTTGTGAAGATAAAATGACACAATATTTGTAAAGTGCTTAATATAGTACCTGGTACATAGTAGATATTTAATAAGCCCTTCCCCTTTCCCTCTCTCCCTTCCCATCCTTTCTTGGTTGTGATTCCTTGGATCAAATCTTAACTTTCTATTAGCCCTATATAGAGCCACACCCAGGCCTACACATATATTTTATTTAATATAGGTTTGAATGAATGAACAAATTGATCACCCTACCCAACCTCAAGAGAGTTGCTTGTCTAAACTTAGGATGCACTAATATCAGTCTGTTGTACAGTTATTATGGGGCAGTATAATGTCCCAAAGGTGCTGTTTGTGATGGAAGTCATCAAAACACAAGAAATTATAATGAAAGAAATCAATAGCCCTGAGATGATATGAGTACACTAATGTGACCCCTGAAATATTGGTAAAAAGTCAGGAAAGAAAACTCATACATTGGGGAATTTTTTTTTCTTTGTGGAAACAAGGTTCTATTTACACACAGACATTGGATTATAAAATGGAGCAGTTGAATTTAATCAAACCATTTTAGCTTGAAAAAAGATTTGGGAAGACAGTGATCACCATCTGGAAGTTCTGTCACTTAGAAGAGCAGTTGGACTTAGCAAATAAGATACAATTGTTTACTAATTAGAACTGTCCAACAGTGGAATTGGCTGCCTTGGAAGACAGTGAGTTGTCAGGCACCAGAAGTATCCAAGAAGAGTCTGAATCTGTCAGAAATATTATAGGGGGGATCCTTTTATTGGTTGTAAGATTAGTCTAAATGATTGCTAACTTTCCTTTCAATTATTACATTATATGATTTGTAGTTCAATATCTATCCACTTCAATTACTCATATACTCTGGAAGGGCTGTATACTGAACTTCAATGTCTTAGAAATACTTTTAAACATTTAATTCAAGCTAAGTCTATACAAGGTCAAATGTGATGATCAATAAAAAGAGAAAATTTGTGAAAGAGAAAGTTTGTATCATGAGTTCTTTTTATATAGCAGTTAGTTTCCCCTCTACACACACACACACACACACACACACACACACACACTCTAAGGGGCTGCCTGTTCACAGTACATACTACACTGAAAGAGGCATTGTAAAGAAGGAATAACCTAGGAAAAAGGGAGAGAAATCTCCAGGGGCTATTTATTTTTGGAAAACACCTCCCATCCCCATTTTGTTGGGTGGTAATACCTAAAACCAATTGGAAAATCTTTAGTTGGGAGCTTGCCCTGAATCATTTTCTTAGGGCAAAACAGATTTGTTTTTACTATGTTGTTCAGTTGTTTCATTCATGTCCAAATCTTTGTGATCTCATTTGGAATTTTCTTGGCAAAGATGCTGGAGTGGTTTGCCATTTTCTTCTCCAATTTTATATCATAGAAACCTCCTAACTTTTAGACTGTGGCTAAAAAGGCAAAATGAAATGAAAAGTTTAGGCAAATATGCGTGATGGGGATTTGGTGCAGGTTCAGACCACATGTCGTGACATCACCCATGAGAAGACACTGGGATCCTGTTTCTGGGAGCCTGGAGGATGGATTGGCACATGTGGAATTCTGCACTGGCCTGTCCTGTGGCTGGGATCAGCCTTTTTCATTGACTCGAGAGCTGAAACTATAAGCAACTTTATAACTGCTGGACTGAGTATGATGAAGACTTTTTTCTGTATTTTTGAAGTAAACATACCTTTATAAAAGCAATTTAATATTGTGGTTAAATGGAATTAACACACTAATTGCAAGACCCCTAAATGCTAATGGCAGAAAAAAAAGACCCTCCCTCTCCCTCAAGGTGAAAGAGAACTCTCAGGGAAGAGGATAAACATGTAACAGACTTGGCACTCAGAGAGTGAAGGATGTTGAAAATTATCTTACCCAATCTCTTGTCCAGTGAGTGTACCTCCTCTATAGAACCACTGCCATGTGGTCATCTGGTTTCTGCTCGAATGCTTCTAGTGACAGCAATCTCTCTCTTTTGGGCATCCTATTCCAAATTGGACATTCCTAATTGTTTTGAAGGTTTTTTTCACCCCTATCCTGAGTTGAAATCTGCTTCCCTTAAGTTCTGGAGCATAATTTTAGTTCTCCCATTATGGAACTAAACTTAATAAGTCAAATCTCTTTTCCACATGACAACTTTTCAAATATTTGAAGACAGCTATCATGTTCCCACCAAGTGTACTCTTCTCTAGTTAAATAGTTCCAAATCTTTCAGCATATTCTCATATGATAAAGATTCATCTCCTTGTCAACATCAGAGTCACCATGCTCTGGACATACTCCAGATGTCTCTTCTAAAATATGGTGCCCAGAACTGAACACATTTTTCCAGGTGTGGTTTGACCAATGAAGAGTATGATGGGCCTAATCATTACCACCCTTTGTCTGAACATTATTTCTGTGTAAAACACAACCTCTGTGTACCTCATTTTACTGAAGAATAAACTAATATTTGTTATTCCTTCCTCTTAGGACTGTTGTGAGGAAAGAACTTATAAACATTCAAGTATAATATTAATGAGAGCTATTTTTATTATCATAATTGTAGCAGGAACTGCTGTTTCCTCCCTTCCTTTGCCTCCATTTTCCTGAATAACATAGGGATCCATGCAGAGATATTCTGGTATATGTTTGAAAATTCATTCCCCCCCGAATAAAATATTCATGACACACTTTTACTTTTAATCTTCATTTTTAATATATTATGTCAATCTTTTTTCTGAAGTCTAGATAACCAAAAAGATAAAACAAGTCCTAATTTGTAGCATTTGCTGACCTTCCTACTGAACATTTAATCATCATCTCAAGTTTAATGTAACTTAAGGCCAGTGCACCACTGAGTATGTACACCTTCTGACTTATAAACTGTGATCTCTATTATGTTGTGATGGATAGCAGACTAGAGTAATTTAAAGAATCCTACAAAATTGTCCTAGTAGAAACTATAACGGTAATGGAAATAGGAAGATTTTTCTTATTCATTAACAGGCCCGTGTGACCTGCTTAAGTCACATGGAAGACTAAGTTACATCAGTTTGAGTTACATGAAGCCTGTGATGGGAGATGGGTGAACACGTAGAGAAGGAAGGGTGGAGCAGAGCCCAGAGGAAGCTGGTCAGAGCACTTAGAGCTGAGGGAGAGAGAGGAAGCAGGCAGCAAAGTGTGAGTGCTGTTTGTGGGAAGGCCCTATCAGGGGAGAGGCTTGGGGACAGAGGTGCCCCTGCATTTTTTTTTCTTTTTTGGAAGGGGAGAAGGCAGGGCAATTGGGGTTAAGTGATTTGCCCAAGGTCACACAGCTAGTAAGTGTCTGAGGCTGAATTTGAATTCAGGTTCTCCTGACTACAGGGCTGGTGCTCTATTCACTGTGCCACCCAGCCACCCCTGCCCCTTGCATTGTTATTGTGTATAGATTTCTTTGTGGCTGTGATGGATTTGGCTTTCTGGTGGTGGGATTCAACCTTCTGGAGTTTGAATAGTTGTTTCGGTTCTGTTTTCCATGTGGAGAGTTTGCTATATTTTGTGATTCAGAATTATGCCGGCATATTCATAGCCACTGTAGGCACTGTGAATATCATGTTGGCATTACAGAAACCCATGGGAATTTGAGATGCAAAGGGGAAAAATTTATACATTTATTATTTATCATATTTATAAATAAAAATAATTATCAAGCCCCTAGGTATGTGGGGAATGTTCCCTTGGGCAGAAGAAATACCACATAAGCATTTGTGGGAGATAATACCAGGTGTTGGAATTGACAGTTTTAATCTAGTCAGTGACTAGATTTGTGGACATATAAGAAGCTCATTGTGTTCCTTGTCTCTTATTAACTTCCTTGAGGCTAGAAAAAAGTTACTTAGAACTGATATGTAGGCAGAAACTCCATAGTCCTATCAATCAGTTCCTTACCTAGTATGGAACTTAAAATGTAGCATGAGGGAAATTGTATTTCCCACCAAAACAAGTATGCACTAGATGAAAGGTTCTTAAGTGTGTGTGTGTGTGTGTGTGTGTGTGTGTGTGTGTGTGTGTGTGTGTGTGTATGTGTGTGTGATGGAAACTTTAGTCAGTGTGAAGCCTATGGACCCCTTTTCAGGATAATGTTTTTAAATATAAAACACCCCCAACAACATAGCATCACACAAAATACAAATTGTATTGAAACATGATTATCCAAATGTTAAAAATTAAAGTTCATTGACCCCAGGTAAGACTCCTTGATCTAGAAGATTCCTCTTTGTCATTATGACAGAGAAAGCTGGGGTAGGGGTGGGTGGGTGGGTGGGGATGCATCCCAGACCATCCTCTATCTTGAAAAGGCTAGTGCTGCCTGAAAAGTAGCTATGCAAGGGGAATGCACCAACCACCTTCTGGGAGGTATTTTGAGCTGCAAGAGGAACCACAATGGAGAGGGACCTTGGGTTCTTAGCAAAACAAAAAAGGAACAAGAATGAGTGATGAAGCTAATATCTCCTACAGCCCTCCAGAAATGCAAGAAGAGCCATTAGCTGAGGAAGTAGGAGAGGTGATGCCTACTTTCTATCTTACCTAGTTCCTGACTAGAAAGAATTGCAGCTCAGTATTAGGTGTCTAGAAGTGGGTGTTACTTATTGGTGGAAACTGCCTTCTTCCATGAACTTTGTTATAATTTCTATTTTGTTTTCTTGGACCTCATCAATTAAACTTTTTTTTTATGACTTGTATGAATTGTATATTTGCAAAATGAGTTGGTAAGGACACATTGGATGCTGTCATAGAGGTAGTTTCCCAATCCTCCTAGGTGGGAGTTAGAAAAGTAAAATAATCCCCCAAAGTACCTCCAAGTCTTTTGTGTCCAGCCTCTTGAACAAGGATTACATAAGTATTAATAATACAAACTAAAATAATATTACTATCATAATACATTACTTCATATTGAGTTTTCTATCTAATTAATCCCCAAAGGTGTTTTTCACTTTAGCTTTTCCTAAACCAACCCCCTTCTACCTTATGCTTGTAGAACTTTTAAAAAATTTTTGTTTAATTTTTAAACAAAAAAAATTAAAACAGTGATTGTTTTGTTATTAAATGTCTTGTTGGTTTTAATTCAGTATTCTAACCTATGCAAAGCATTTTGAATCATCATTTTGACATCTTTTTAATTTGTTCTCTCTCATAGGTATGTGACAAATGAAGGTTTAAAAAAAGCATAACTTTTGTGTTTTAATTAAATTTGGAAAAACAAAACAAAACAACATGTTATAAAGGATAGAGCAAAGAATAGAGTCCTGAGGAATTCCATGGACATCTATTATATCCATCCATTCATCAGTATTCTCTTAATTAAGGTCACTCACTCAGTCATGAATCCACCTAAATCTCCTCTACTTTGTCAACAATGATGTGGTGAAAAATTAGTGTATCTTGCTGAAATCCATATATATGATGCACTGATCTAAACTCTGTTTAGATCAAACATACTTTGCAAGTTAACTGTGTGATGTTTCACAAACTTCCTATTGAAGATGATCACTTGGATTCTCATGTTTGTGTGATGATTTTATTACAAAGTGTTTTCAAAACTTCTGTATTCATTGTGCTAGCGAGTAGATCTCCATTTTATTAGTTTTCAGTAAAGATGGATTCTTAGTAACAAGGATTCAGTGAAAGAAAATTATTGCAAAGGAGTATGAGAGCTTGATGCTCTCTAAAAGGCAATTCCTTGAGTACAAAGAAAGTAATATACAAGAGCAAGATGCCAGGATGGCTAAACTCAGAATTAAACAGAGACCTGAATGGCCAATAAGAATGTCACAAAAATGTACAAATCAGGTCAGGTCACCAGAGAGGAATCCTCAGAATTAGGACAATCGTGGAGGGATAAGATCAGCAAAGCTAAATCAAGAAATGAGATACAGCTTGCAAAAGATATAACAGGTGACAGGAAAAATTTCCCCAATTATATAAGGCCAAGAAGAGGACCAAGGGAATGAGTCTGCCCATTGTAGAGAGAACCATGGATTTCAATGAAAGGCAGCGTGCTTTAACACTTTAAACAAAACAAAAATCCACTGGCTTTATGATCAAATTTACCTGTGATCAGATAACCAAAGTGAGTATCACTTGTGATAGGAGTGACCAGACAAATCATATGAGAGTAAAATGTGACTGACTGAAGATTTGTTTAGTTTAGCTCTTTTTTTGAAGGGGACATAAAAATCAATCTTCAGACCATTTAGCTTGGAACTCTTAAGAAATTGGCTATCATTTTGGAGGACATGATGCAGGTCACCCTAAAGACCATATTTTATTAAAAAAAAGAGAATAGGGGGCAAAGTCAAGATGGTGGAGTAGAAACAGCACTTCCCTGGAGCTCCAGCCCACACCACTTCAAAATTATGTAATAGGGGGACTCCAAACAACCTGTGGAACTCCAGAACCCACAAAATGACACAGAGAAGCTAACCTATCATTGAGGACAGTCCTGCAGCCCGGCAGGTAGTGGCCATCGCAGCCTTCTGGGAGCTGAGCCCAGGACCACATGAGTTGGATCTGTTTAACAGCACTAGATTCCCTTTGGTGCATTCTAAATTTGAAGGAAAGATTCTCCTCAGTGAGCTTTTGAGATTCTTTTTCCACCTGGCAAATTCAGCTTTTTAAGGCATTCCTCTCCTCATTGCCTTTTTGAGCCTCTTTTGCCATTAGAGTTAGTCTATTTTTAAGGTGTTATTTTCCTCAGTAAGGCTATTGTCTCTCCTTTCATAATTTTCTTACATCATTTTCATTTCTCTTCCCAATTTTTCCTCCACTTCTCTTATTTGATTTTCAAAATCCTTCTTAAGGTCCTCTATGGACTTTAACCAGCTTGTATTTTCATTTTGGGCTTTTGGTGCCCGAGTTCTGACTTCCCAATCCTCCTCCTGTTCCATGCTTTGATCCTCTTTGCCCCCCAAATAGGAGTCTAATGTTGAATTTTTCTGTTTATTTTTTTTCCTTTGCCTAGGCATGTTGCCACTCAATTACTTGACTTTTGGGCTTGTTGCCACAGTAGGATTCAGCCACCAGCCAGGGGAGCTTCTGTCCCAAACACTGGGGTTTCCCCAACTGCCAGAGGTATTAGTTGGGTGCCCTCTCTGAAGCCCCCACACTCTCTGGCAAGCTGGTCACACACCCCAAGACCTCCACCCCAGACTGCAATCCAGATCCAAGAAGGTTAAATTAAGACTGATTACACCCAAGGCTGATTGCTGGGTTCCCCTACAGTTAGCCAGGTAGGAACTGAAGCTGCCATGTGTGTCCGCAAGTGTACTGAAGCTTCTCAGCGGCTTCTTGGCCCCAGGGAAAGAAGCCACCACACTTTCCCAATTAATGAGTCCAAAAGTCCATAGGGCACTAACCTCTCACCTTGTCTGTGACATCTATGTGTTAGTAATTCTGGAAACGCCACAGCTTCTGGTGTTCTGGAGTCTCTCCAGCGGGCTGCTGGTCAGGCCGCCCTGGGACTAAAGCCTCCAACTCATTAATAAAGCATTTGGGAATTAAAAAAAACAGAGAGAATAGCATGATTCTTATAATTATAGACTGTGTATACAGATTACTCTCTCTCTCTTTATATATATATATAGGGCAATACTACATAGTTGATAGAAAAGTGAATGATTCCATCAATGAGTTGCTTCATCTATACAAGGCCAAATAACTAGTTTTGACATTTTTGTTCAATGGCAGATTGTTTTTGCCTTATATTAAAGATAAAGAAGTCAGACTTCCCCTATAGTAAATAAAGCCCTATATAGACTTAAAAAGCAAGCTTAAACAATAATATTTTACATTTGTGGTACATTTTACCTGTTATGAGGAGCAATTACATGGTATTATCTCATTTGATCCTATGAACAACTATACATACTATAATTTCATTCATCTGACTTTAAATGAAATGATACTGCTCTTAAGACCTACTGTCCACATTAAGACCTTCCACACTATTAAATTCTTTTTATCAAACTGTCAAATTATGCTCAAGACTAGGGATTCATAATTTGAGGTCCCATGGATAATTTTCAGCATCTCTTGAAAGGCAAAACAATTGAAATTTTATTTTCATTAACTTCTAAATGAAATTTGGTAACTTTCAATTATGATATTTTAAGTAAAAATATTATTCTGAGGTTTATATATTTAGTGAGACCACCAAAAGTACTCACCCTTCAAACCTCCCCCCACCCCCCATGAATCTCTGATGTCAACCATCAAACTCTTGGTTGGGAGAGAAGGAGTGTACAATTACTGGGGAATTTTAATCAAATGTTGGTTCAGAATTAACCTAGGATATAACAGTGAGGAGCATATTCTATTATGGGATGAAGGATTTGGAGTTTGTATAAAGGGCGTGATGGCGACTCTACTCAGGCTTGTTAAACTTTATGATTACCCACTTCAGATTCAGGCAGAACAAAACAATTTTGCCAGAAGAAATCTGAAATCATCATTGTGGAATAAGTCTAAAGCGGGGAAATCAAAGTGATATGATTACTATTTTCATCACAACTGCCAAATTAAAATTTGCTTTTTATATATAGGGCAATTCAAATCTTGGGAGGTTTGCTGCCAGTAATTGTTCAGAAAAAAGGCAGCAATTGGATCCAGGAGGGGGCAGGTAGACAATGATCTTGTCTCTTCTTAGATTTTATTCTGGCTCTTGCATGTGAATCCAGAGATCTTGGGAACAAAGTGGTCTTTGCTCCCTGAGACTCTACATAGATACAGTGTGGTTTCTTTGGCAGAGAAACCTGGCCCACACCCCAGGATGAGTTTGGAGGGCATAGGATTCCCAAAGGGGGTTAAGTGGGATTCAGAAGGTATTCCTAGCTCTGAATCAGATAGCTGGGATAATCAAATCACAGTTAAATCCACAACCACCATAAGTTGAAGAACGTGCAGTTTGAACCTAAGGGTTCTCTGTTAGCCATTTGGGTGAGGTCAGTAGCGTGCTTCGTGTTTTTGGCATGACTAAACAGCTATCAGTCTGCCCTTTATCAGGCCGATAGCTTTTAATATGACAGGAGCTGAGTAGACTGTGCTTCAGAGAAGAATCCCAAGAGCTGGTAACAGAGAGAAGCTCAGTTACCATATGTAACTGAGGAGGAGATACTTGGAAACAGTACTAACACCTAGCAAAAACTACATGTTACATAAAGCTTGAAGGGAGAAAAAAGTCGCTTTGGGAAGTGAATAACATATTAATTAAAAAAATAGATTGGGATCTTGATTTCTTGATCACAGTTTCAGATAGAAAAATGAAAGGCACTTGGCTAGTAACAGAGGTCCATTTAATAAGTGTCTGGAGGAATAAATTTTCGACTGAAATTGCTGATCCATTTAAGAAGGATTTACAATAAATGTTTAGGGGGAAGAGTGAAAATTGCTCACATATATTTACCAAAACAAATGCCACAGAAGATAGAAGGTATAAGAGAGCAAGAAGTACATTAATGAAGAGGTTCAGTAGTCCATAGCAACCAGTATGCATGAAGGGGCAGTAAAAGCCATAGAAATATAAAATTACAGACTTGAAATTCAGGAACTCTGGGTAATGTAATCCATACCCAAATAATGAATCCTATCTATAGTCAGAACTTCAATGTGAAGGTAGAGTCTGAAAAATCAAAGTGGGCCAGGGTGGTTAGCAATCACTTGATTAGGAAAGCTACTATATTCTGTGTTAAAGGTCAGCCTACCAGGAGCTGAGGCTCTATATGGTTCATGTATCCAAATATTTAAGGGTTTTAGGAAAAAATTCATGACTTCTTGATACCCTGAGCCTTGCCCCTAGATAAACATAATTCTAAATCCTATGATCCTTTGATCACATTTTTAGAGGCCTAACATTTTCCTTCAGATATGAGACAATGTAGCTAGATCAATAGTGATCCATTTTCTATAGTACAAACCCCCAAAAGGCCAGGGTCTCCCACTGCATCCAAGACCATCTCCAGTTGTTCTGATTTAGATCTTGTCACTGGACCCATTGGCTCTGGAGGAGAAAGTGAGTCTGGTGACTTGGTACAGCCCTCCCTCACTTAAATCCAGTTTACTTGCAAGTCCTGCCATCAACTTCCTGATGTCATGGTCCTCTTCAAGAAGGAAGGACAAACAATAATCTCTGAGTAGCACAGACTACCTCACTGCAGACCCAAGTGGCCAGTTCCAGTTTGGCAATGAAGCTCCTTTCCTTCCTTCCTTCCTTCCTTCCTTCCTCCCCTTCCTCCTTTCCTTTTCTTTTCCTTCTTTCCATTTTCCTTTGCTTTTCCTTCTTTTCCCTTTCCCTTTTCTTTCATTTCTCCTTTCCTTTCCTCCTCTCCTTCAGTCCATATAGGGTATCATACCCTTACCTGCTGGTGCTCTGCTCAAAGGAATGTAAATTTTGATCACTGAAGCCTCCTAAAACTTCTTGGGGTTTGGGGCCAGATTGCTTTCTTAAAGATTATGCCTTAAACCAAATTCATTCTGGCTCTTATTGATTGCCCAACAATAGGAACCAGCCCAAGCCCAGCTTGGAGGTCATTGCTTGGGCCCAGAAGACCCCTGAGTGAATGTCCTTAGCAATTGTTTTTGTTTTGGCTAGAAACCCTGAGGGTTTTCCCCTCCTGGATTGATTTTTTTTTTTAATAGCTAAAAGAGGTCATTGTTTTTCTCATTTCTTGCTTAGCCTTAATCACTGAATGGCCATTGCCTTAGTGAAACTGAGACCTGGAAAAGATGTTGGCTTAAAAAGGCCAAGGTTTCCCACTACATCCAGGGCCATCTCCAAGTCATCCTGATCTATATCTTGCCACTGGACCCAGATAGCTCAGGGGGAGGGAGTGAAGCTGGTTACTTTGCACAGACCTCCTCACTTAAATCCAATTCACTTGCAAGTCATGGCATCACTTTCCTGAAGCCATGGTCCTTTTCAAGAGCAAAGGACAAAAGAACAACAATAACCCAACATCCTTTACAACATTCCATTTCAGTTGGGGCCATGGGACCAGACTCTTTTCCTTCCTTCTTTCCTCCCTTCCTTTCTTTTTGTTTCTTCACCAGAATTTCCATAATCAATTAAATCATGGGTTCCATGGGAAAAAAATAATACTACCATGAGGATATTCATGAACTAGATGAGGGGAAGTATGGTAGAGAATATTTGGGTGATGATCAATGAAATGGTGAAACAAAATGTATATTATTTTGGATGTATGCTACCGATCACTCTCCAGAAGATGAAATGGATAATGAATTCCTGAAATAGATGACAAAAAGTTAGGATACTATGGAGATATTATTTCATTTCTTTGATCAGCTAGTTCTCTCTCCCTCTACTAAAAGCAAGAAAGTGGAAAAAATCTTGACCTGCCTTAGTGATCAATTGTATTTTTTAAAAGAAGAGAAAGTGATTAAGGGAAAGGTTATTCTTCACCTGTTATTGATCAATATTAAGGTCATAGTTGATGAAGTAGAAATGAAGACAACCTTGAGAAGAAGTGGCAAAGGCATCAACAACATTCATGATAGGGAGGGGATATAAGGGACCAGTCTGATGTTAACCCTAAATTTGAGGAGAATCCATTTAAAAGAGACCTAAGAAAAAATAAATACAATTCTTTGAACTAAAATTCTAGAGGAGAGAGGAGAAGTAAGTCTATTATGGATAGAATTCTTATTAGAATGAGATTCTGGCTCCAAAGGTATAAATGAGCCCACTAAGTTAGAAAAGGAGAAACTGTCTAAAGAGAAGAATGTGGCTGTCCCAAGAAAATGAAGATTAACTCAAATTAAATAATAACAGCATAGATGAAAGCAAGGGCAAGGAATTGAGGTCAACTACAAAAGGGTGAAATTCTCCTATAAGAGTATTTGAAACATTATAGCCAAGAATGAATTAACAGATGTTTGATTTTAATGCTAAGGTCAATGAAAAGAAAAAAAAATAGCTATGTTGGAAACAAGAAGATCAAAGACAGGATAAAGAGCACTGGTCAGGATAGACAGGCAGAAGATTGTGAACAGGTACAACTACTCAACTCTTTCTGTGTGTGTTTAATTAATTAAACAAATGCTTTATTAACTTCTGGTTTACATCATTCATTTCCACCAGATTATGAGTTACATTTCCCCCCATTTTTTCCCTACAGACCACCCCAGAATAGCAGTCCCACTAGATATCCCCTCATCCAATCTGCTCTCTCCCATATCTTCTCCCATATCCCCTTCAACTTTGCCATTAGGGCAAGGTGAATCTCTGAGCCCCAATGCCTGGACATCTTATGAAACATTTAATTTTAGAACTTCGATTTTCAGATCCATTCCCTTCCTCCCTTGTCACCCACTCCCTCTGAGGAGATAAGCAATTCAGTATGCATTGTAGATGTATAGCTATGCAAAACATTACCATAGTAGATATATTGTAAAAGACTGCTTATATTTCCCTCCCACCCGTCTCACCTCCCACCTGGTCCATTCCCTACTTTGATCCTGTCTCTCTTTGATAGTGGGTACTTCCAACCTCCCCTCCCCCCAGAATGCCCTCCCCTCCATCATACCCCCTCTCAACCCACTTTCCCCCACTCAGGAGAGTGAGTGAGGGTAAGATATTCCATTTAGTATGTATGTGATTCTCTCCTTGAGCCAACTTCAATGAGAATATGCTTTTGCCTTTTTGCCTTCCTGTTCTTCCCCTCCCCTGCAACTAATTCCCCTTGCCTCTTTTACATGAGATAGTTTACCCTACCCTGTCTCTCTCCATCTCCTCTTGCCACTTTCCTCTCTCACCTCTTGACTTCACCCCTTAAGAATCATCCCTTCCTGGGGGCGGAGCCAAGATGGCGGAGTAGAAACAGCTCATCCAAGCCTCTCTGCCCCCAGATTCTCCACAAACTATGTAAAAAAGGACTCTGAAAAACTTCTGGAGCCCCAGCACCCACAGAACGACACAGAGAAGCTAACCTCCCGCTGAGGACAGCCCAGCACCCTGAAGGAAGGACCAGCGCAGCGGTCCGGGAGCCGGCAGCGCGCAGAGCCCAGAGCGCAGAGCGCAGGAGCTGAGCCGAGCCGAGCGCAGGTCCGCGTGAGCCGAGGTTTTAGCCCCAGGGCGGCAGGGCCAGCAGCCGGCTGGAGGAACCCCAGAACACCAGGAACTGTGGCGACCACAGAATTATCAACATAGACTTGCCTAGGACAAAGTAAGAGGTTAGTGTCCTATGGACTTTGGGACCTGTATTTGGGGAATGCGTCAGCTCCCTCCCCTGGGGGCTAGAAGCCGCTGAGGAGACATGCCATTGTGTAGTTTTCATAGGCATTTCTGGCTCCCAGCCTACAAATTGTGGGGAGATCCAGCGATCAGTCTTGGGGGGTAATCGCTCTTGCTTTAACCTCCCTGGATCTGGATTGTGATCTAGGGTGGAAGTTGTGGGTGGGTTTACAGCTTGCCAGAAACGGAAGTTGCCCCCCACACGTTCGGGACGAAAATTCCTCTATCTGGCCTTAAAGCCATAGTGTGGCAACAAGCCCAAAAGTCAAGCAATTATGGGCAACATGCCAAGGCAAAGGAAACAGAAAAATGCAACCCTAGACTCCTATTTTGGGGGCATAGAGCGGGAAAAGGACTGTGAGGTCAGAAGTCCTGCTCCAAAAGCCCCAGGGAAACATGAGGGTTGCAGGCCATAGAGGACCTTAAGAAGACTTTAAAATCAAATAAGAGAAGTGGAGGAAAATTGGGAAGAGAAATGGGAAGGATGCAGGAAAAGTATGAAATGAGGGTCAACAGCCTGACTGAGGAAAACAACACCTTAAAAATAGACTAGCTCAAATGGCAAAGGAGGCCCAAAAGGGCATTGAGGAGAAGAATGCCTTAAAAAGTTGAATTTGCCAGATGGAAAAAGAATTTCAAAAGTTCACTGAGGAGATTCATTCCTTCAGAGTTAGACTGGAGCAAATGGAAGCTAGTGACTTTATGAGAAATCAAGATACAGATCCAAACAAATGAAAGATTGGAAGGCAATGTGAAATATCTCATGGGAAAAACCATTGACCTGGAGAATAGATCCAGGAGAGATAATTTAAATTATTGGACTACCTGAAAGCCATGATCAAGGAAAGAATCTGGAAATCACCCTTCAAGAAATTCTCAAGGAAAATTGCCCTTGATGTTTTAGATCCAGAGGCAAAATAGAGGTTGAAAGAATCCACTCAATCACCTCCTGAAAAAGATCCCAAAAGAAAACTCCCAGGAATATTATAGCCAGGTGTTCCAGAATCCCCAGATCAAGGAGAAAATACTACAAGCGGCCAGGAAGAAACAATTTCATATTGTGGAAACACAATCAGAATAGCCAGGACCTGGGCAGCTTCTACACTGAGGGATCGAAGGGCATGGAATATGGTATTCAGAGGGCAAAAGAACTGGGAATGAACCCAAGGGTCACCTACCCAGCAAAACTGAGTATTTTGTTTAAGGGGAAAATATGGTCATTCAGTGGAATAGAGGACTTTCAAGCATTCTTGAGGAAAAAAACAGAATTGAATAGAAAATTTAACATCCAGACACAAGAAGCAAGAGATGCCTGAGAAGGTAATCAGGGAAAAGAAATCAAAAGGAACCTATCAAAGTTGAACTATTTACATTCCTATATGGAAAAGCAATATCTGTGACTGATGATATCTTTCTCACTATGAAAATAATGGAAGAAGGGGGGTGGTCATATGAATACATATGTGAATGTGTGTGTATATGGTTACAGTTATATATGGATAGAGGGCATAGGTTGAATTTGTTGGGAAGGGAGAATACTCAAGGGATGAACATGAGGTGAGAGAAGAAAGTGGCAAGAGGAGATGTGGGAGACATGGTAGGGTAACCATCTCATGTAGGGGAAGTGGCAAAGGAGGGGGAGAATAAGGAAGGCTAAAGCAAACCAAATTCACATTGAATTTGGTTCAGGGAGAAAATGACATACATACTAAATGGGATATCTCAACCTGCAGCAGGATAGGGGGAAGGGGGATGAGAGGAGGGCATCCTTGGGGTGAGGGGAGGTTGGAAGTACCCACTATAGAAGAGGGACAGGATCATGTAGGGAATGGACCAGGTGGGGGTGTGGGATGAGTGGGAGGGAATTATAAGCAGCCTTGTACAATATATCTACCATGATAATGTTTTGCATAGCTAGACATGTACAACATATACTGAATTATTTATATCCCAAGAAGGAATGGGTGACAAGGGAGGAAGGAAATGGATCTGAAATTCGAGGTCGTAACATTAAATGTTTCAAATATATATATAAATACTATTATTAATACTCTTTTGCCTATAATTGGGAGATAAGATGTGCAGGCATTGGGACACAAAGATTCATCTTCCTCTAATGGAAAAGTCGATGGGGGTATGGGAGAAGATAGGGGAGAGAGCAGATTGGAGGAACCGATATCTTGTGGGACTGCTATTCTGGGAGGTTGGGTAGGGGAATAATGGGGGGAAAATGATTGTAACTCAAAACCTGGCGGAAATGAATGATGTAAAACAGAAGTTAATAAAGCATTTGTTTAAAAAAAAAAATAGAAAAAAATGGAGGGCTCTGTCTTCTGGGGAATGGGCAGCAAGTAAGAAAGGGTATTCCCCATGGCTGCTGCTTTCATATTAAGCTGTTATCTTGGCCCCATAGAGCTGAAAGGAGAGGTCTTGGTGAATCAACTCTGTTGGGTAGGTCCTAGCATTATAATAACAACTCCAATTCAACATTTAAATATGAATAAAGGATTTTTCTTGCAATAAAAAAAAAAAAAAAAAGAATCATCCCTTCCTTGGGGCGGCTAGGTGGCGCAGCGAGCAGAGCACTGGCCCCAGAGCCAGAAGGACCCGAGCTCAGATCCGGCCCCAGACACCCAACACACAAACAAAAACCCAGCCGCGTGACCCCGGGCAAGTCACCCAACCCCAGTTGCACTCCAATCCCAGCTTCAATCCCTGGCTTCAATCCCAGCTCTTTTGCCCTCTGAAATATCATATTCCATGCTCTTCGATCCCTCAGTGTAGAAGCTGCCAGGTCCTGGGCTATTCTGATTGTGTTTCCACAATATTGAAATTGTTTCTTCCTGGCTGCTTGTAGTATTTTCTCCCTGATCTGGGGATTCTGGAACCTGGCTATAATATTCCTGGGAGTTTTCTTTTTGGGATCTTTTTCAGGAGGTGATCTGTGGATTCTTTCAACCTCTATTTTGCCCTCTGGATCTAAAACATCAGGGCAATTTTTCCTTGAGAATTTCTTGAAGGGTGATTTCTAGGTTCTTTCTTTGATCATGGCTTTCAGGTAGTCCAATAATTTTTAAATTATCTCTCCTGTATCTATTTTCCAGGTCAATGGTTTTTCCCATGAGATATTTCACATTGCCTTCTATTCTTTCATTTGTTTGGATCTGTTTAATAGTATCTTGATTTCTCATAAAGTCACTAGTTTCCATTTGCTCCAGTCTAACTCTGAAGGAATGAATCTCCTCAGTGAGCTTTTCAGATTCTTTTTCCATCTGGCAAATTCGACTTTTTAAGGCATTCTTCTCCTCATTGCCTTTCTAAGCCTCTTTTGCCATTTGAGTTAGTCTATTTTTTAAGGTGTTATTTTCCTCAGTCAGGCTGCTGACTGTCATTTCATACTTTTCTTGCATCTTTTTCATTTCTCTTCCCAAATTTTCCCCCACTTCTCTTATCTGCTTCTTAAGGTCCTCTATGGCCTGTAGCCAGCTTGTATTTTTCATTTGGGGATTTTGGTGCAGGAGTTCTGACCTTACAGTCCTCCTCCATGCTTTGAGCCTCTT
>WOXC01009311.1:0-23171 GCA_011680675.1 Gymnobelideus leadbeateri
AATGGCATCCTTAGTGTTTCACCCATTGAAACCAATGTAGGCAGGTATAAAGCACTTTTGCTAAAACAATAAAAGCAAACTTTCGGTAGTCTGACTTAAGATGTTGAGGGTTGAAGGAACTTTGTCTACAACAGTGGTTAGAATTCTAATATTTTAAAGGACTTCTGAATAATTCATGTATTCACCTTTTTTTCAGAATGCCTATTCTGAGCATGTTTGGTAGAGAAGGTATATCTGACCATAACTCTATAGAAAGAAGCAATTCATGTAACATCTTTTTTGGGAAAGATTCTCTTAACTAGAGTTCTTAAAAACATCCATTACTTCTCTATTGCTTGGTCTTCGTTTGTTGAAATGGCAACCTAATGTTTTTCACCCATTGAAGCCAATGTAGGCAGGTATAAAGCACTTTTGCTAATACAGTAAAAGCAAACCTTTAGTAGTCTGACTTAAGATGTTGAGGGTTGATGGAACTGTGTGTACAACAGGGCTTAGAATTCTTGTATTTTAAAGGACTTCTGAGAAATTCAGGTTTTCACCTTTTCTTCAGTTAGCCTATTCTGAGCATGTTTGGTAGAAAGGTGTATCTGACCATATCTCAAAAATAACAGGCATTACATGTAACATCTTTTCTGGGAAAGATTCTCTTAGCTAGAGGTCTTAAAAACAGCCATTACATCTCTATTGCTTGGTCTTCTTTTGTTGGAAATGGCATCCTTAGGTTTTCACCCATTGAAACCAATATAGGCAGTTATAAAGCACTTTTGCTACAAGAGTAAAAGCAAACCTTCAGCAGTCGGACTAAGGAGGTGGAGAGTTGAAGGAACTGTGTGTACAACAGTGCTTAGAATTCTAGTATTTCAAAGGAATTCTGAGAAATTCATGTATTCACCTTTTTATCAGAAAGCCTATTCTGAGCATGTTTGGTAGAGAAGGTATATATGACCATAATTCTATAGAAACAGGCATTACATGTAACTTCTTTTCTGGGAAAGATTCACTTCGCTAGAGGTCTTAAAAACAGCCATTAAATCTCTATTGCTTGGTCTTCTTTTGTTGGAAAAGGCATCCTTAAATTTTCACCCATTGAAACCAACGTAGGCAGGTATAAAGCACCTATGATAAAACAGTAAAAGCAAACTTTCAGCAGTCTGACTAAAGCTGTGGAGAGTTGAAGGAACTTTGTGTACAACAGTCCGTAGAATTCTTGTATTTTAAAGGACTTCTGAGAAATTCAGGTTTTCACCTTTTTTTCAGTTAGCGTATTCTGAGCATGTTTGGTAGAGAGGTATATCTGACCATAAGTCTATAGAAACAAGCATTACATGTAACATCTTTTCTGGGAAAGATTTTCTTAGCTAGAGTTCTTAAAAACTACCATTACATCTCTATTGCTTGGCCTTCTTTTGTCAGATATGGCATCCTAAGCTTTTCACCCATTGAAACCAATGTAGGCAGGTATAAAGCACTTTTGCTAAAACAATAAAAGCAAACCTTCAGCAGTCTGACTTTAGATGTTGAGGGTTAAAGGAACTGTGTGTAGAACAATGCTGAGAATTCTAGTATTTTAAAGGACTTCTGAGAAATTCAGGTTTTCACCTTTTTTCAGTTAGCCTATTCTGAGCATATTTGGTAGAAAGGTATATCTGACCATAACTCGACAATAACAGGCATTACATGTAAGTTCTTTTCTAGGAAAGATTCTCTTACCTAGAGGTCTTAAAAACAGCCATTACATCTCTATTGTTTGGTATTCTTTTGTTGGAAATGACATCCTGAGGTTTTCACCCATTGTAACCAATGCAGGCAGGTATAAAGCACTTTTGGTAAAAGAGTAAAAGCAAACCTTCAGCAGTCAGACTAAAGATGTGGAGAGTTGAAGGAACTGTGTGTACAACAGTGCTTAGAATTCTAGTATTTCAAAGTACTTCTGAGAAATTCATGTGTTCACCTTTTTTTCAGAATGCCTATTCTGAGCAGGTTTGGTAGAGAAGGTATATCTGACCATAGTTCTATAAAAACAGGCATTACATGTAAATTCTTTTCTGGGAAAGATTCTCTTAGTTAGAGGTCTTAAAAACAGCCATTACATCTCTATTGCTTGGTCTTCTTTTGTTGGAAATGGCATCCTTAAATTTTCACCCATTGAAACCAAAGTAGGCAGGTATAAAGCACCTTTGCTAAAACAGTAAAAGCAAACCTTCAGCAGTCTGACTAAAGTTGTGGAGAGTTGAAGGAACTTTGTGTATAACAGTGCTTAGAATTCTAGTATTTCAAAGGACTTCTGAGAAATTCATGTATTCACCTTTTTTTCAGAATGCCTATTCTGAGCATGTTTGGTAGAGAAGGTATATATGACCATAATTCTATAGAAACAGGCATTACATGTAACATCTTTTCTGGGAAAGATTTTCTTAGCTAGAGTTCTTAAAAACAAACATTACATCTCTATTGCTTGGCCTTCTTTTGTCAGAAATGGCATCCTAAGGTTTTCACCCATTGAAACCAATGTAGGCAGGTATAAAGCACTTTTGCTAAAGCAGTAAAAGCAAACCTTCAGCAGTCTGACTTAAGATGTTGAGGGTTGAAGGAACTGTGTGTAGAACAATGCTGAGAATTCTAGTATTTTAAAGGACTTCTGAGAAATTCAGGTTTTCACCCTTTTTTCAGTTAGCCTATTCTGAGCATATTTGGTAGAAAGGTATATCTGACCATATCTCGACAATAACAGGCATTACATGTAAGTTCTTTTCTGGGAAAGATTCTCTTACCTAGAGGTCTTAAAAACAGCCATTACATCTCTATTGTTTGGTATTCTTTTGTTGGAAATGACATCCTGAGGTTTTCACCCATTGTAACCAATGCAGGCAGGTATAAAGCACTTTTGGTAAAAGAGTAAAAGCAAACCTTCAGCAGTCAGACTAAAGATGTGGAGAGTTGAAGGAACTGTGTGTACAACAGTGCTTAGAATTCTAGTATTTCAAAGTACTTCTGAGAAATTCATGTGTTCACCTTTTTTTCAGAATGCCTATTCTGAGCATGTTTGGTAGAGAATGTATATCTGACCATAGTTCTATAAAAACAGGCATTACATGTAAATTCTTTTCTGGGAAAGATTCTCTTAGTTAGAGGTCTTAAAAACAGCCATTACATTCTATTGCTTGGTCTTCTTTTGTTGGAAAAGGCATCCTTAAATTTTCACCCATTGAAAACAACGTAGGCAGGTATAAAGCACCTTTGCTAAAACAGTAAAAGCAAACATTCAGCAGTCTGACTAAAGCTGTGGAGAGTTGAAGGAACTTTGTGTACAACAGTCCGTAGAATTCTTGTATTTTAAAGGACTTCTGAGAAATTCAGGTTTTCACCTTTTTTTCAGTTAGCGTATTCTAAGCATGTTTGGTAGAGAGGTATTTCTGACCATAACGCTATAGAAACAAGCATTACATGTAACATCTTTTCTGGGAAAGATTTTCTTAGCTAGAGTTCTTAAAAACAACCATTACATCTCTATTGCTTGGCCTTCTTTTGTCAGAAATGGCATCCTAAGGTTTTCACCCATTGAAACCAATGTAGGCAGGTATAAAGCACTTTTGCTAAAACAGTAAAAGCAAACCTTCAGCAGTCTGACTTTAGATGTTGAGGGTTGAAGGAACTGTGTGTAGAACAATGCTGAGAATTCTAGTATTTTAAAGGACTTCTGAGAAATTCAGGTTTTCACCTTTTTTCAGTTAGCCTATTCTGAGCATATTTGGTAGAAAGGTATATCTGACCATATCTCGACAATAACAGGCATTACATGTAAGTTCTTTTCTAGGAAAGATTCTCTTACCTAGAGGTCTTAAAAACAGCCATTACATCTCTATTGTTTGGTATTCTTTTGTTGGAAATGACATCCTGAGGTTTTCACCCATTGTAACCAAAGCAGGCAGGTATAAAGCACTTTTGGTAAAAGAGTAAAAGCAAACCTTCAGCAGTCAGACTAAAGATGTGGAGAGTTGAAGGAACTGTGTGTACAACAGTGCTTAGAATTCTAGTATTTCAAAGTACTTCTGAGAAATTCATGTGTTCACCTTTTTTTCAGAATGCATGTTTGGTAGAGAAGGTATATATGACCATAATTCTATAAAAACAGGCATTACATGTAACTTCTTTTCTGGGAAAGATTCTCTTAGCTAGATATCTTAAAAACAGCCATTACATCTCTATTGCTTGGTCTTCTTTTGTTGGAAAAGGCATCCATAAATTTTCACCCATTGAAACCAAAGTAGGCAGGTATAAAGCACCTTTGCTCAAAGAGTAAAAGCAAATCTTTAGTAGTCTGACTTAAGATGTTGAGGGTTGATGGAACTGTGTGTACAACAGGGCTTAGAATTCTTGTATTTTAAAGGACTTCTGAGAAATTCAGGTTTTCACCTTTTTGCAGTTAGCCTATTCTGAGCATATTTGGTAGAAAGGTATATCTGACCATATCTCGACAATAACAGGCATTACATGTAAGTTCTTTTCTAGGAAAGATTCTCTTACCTAGAGGTCTTAAAAACAGCCATTACATCTCTATTGTTTGGTATTCTTTTGTTGGAAATGACATCCTGAGGTTTTCACCCATTGAAACCAATGCAGGCAGGTATAAAGCACTTTTGCTAAAAGAGTAAAAGCAAACCTTCAGCAGTCAGACTAAAGATGTGGAGAGTTGAAGGAACTGTGTGTACAACAGTGCTTAGAATTCTAGTATTTCAAAGTACTTCTGAGAAATTCATGTGTTCACCTTTTTTTCAGAATGCATGTTTGGTAGAGAAGGTATATATGACCATAATTCTATAGAAACAGGCATTACATGTAACGTCTTTTCTGGGAAAGATTCTCTTAGCTAGAGGTCTTAAAAACAGCCATTACATCTCTATTGCTTGGTCTTCTTTTGTTGGAAATGGCATCCTTAGGTTTTCACCCATTGAAACCAATGTAGGCAGTTATAAAGCACTTTTGCTACAAGAGTAAAAGCAAACCTTTAGTAGTCTGACTTCAGATGTTGAGGGTTGAAGGAACTTTGTGTACAACAGTGCTTAGAGTTCTTGTATTTTAAAGGACTTCTGAGAAATTCAGGTTTTCAAATTTTTTTCAGTTAGCCAATTCTGGGCATGTTGGGTAGAAAGGTATATCTGACCATATCTCGACAATAACAGGCATTACATGTAACTTCTTTTCTGCGAAAGATTCTCTTCGCTAGAGGTCTTAAAAACAGCCTTTACATCTCTATTGCTTGGTCTTCTTTTGTTGGAAATGGCATCCTTAGTGTTTCACCCATTGAAACCAATGTAGGCAGGTATAAAGCACTTTTGCTAAAACAATAAAACTAAACTTTCGGCAATCTGACTTAAGATGTTGAGGGTTGAAGGAACTGTGTGTACAACAGTGCTTAGAATTCCTGTATTTCAAAGGACTTCTGAGAAATGCATGTATTCACCTTTTTTTCAGAATGCCGATTCTGAGCATGTTTGGTAGAGAAGGTATATCTGACCATAATTCTATAAAAACAGGCATTACATGTAAATTCTTTTCTGGGAAAGATTCTCTTAGTTAGAGGTCTTAAAAACAGCCATTACATCTCTATTGCTTGGTCTTCTTTTGTTGGAAAAGGCATCCTTAAATTTTCACCCATTGAAACCAACGTAGGCAGGTATAAAGCACCTTTGCTAAAACAGTAAAAGCAAACATTCAGCAGTCTGACTAAAGCTGTGGAGAGTTGAAGGAACTTTGTGTACAACAGTCCGTAGAATTCTTGTATTTTAAAGGACTTCTGAGAAATTCAGGTTTTCACCTTTTTTTCAGTTAGCGTATTCTGAGCATGTTTGGTAGAGAGGTATATCTGACCATAACTCTATAGAAACAAGCATTACATGTAACATCTTTTCTGGGAAAGATTTTCTTAGCTAGAGTTCTTAAAAACAACCATTACATCTCTATTGCTTGGCCTTCTTTTGTCAGATATGGCATCCTAAGGTTTTCACCCATTGAAACCAATGTAGGCAGGTATAAAGCACTTTTGCTAAAACAGTAAAAGCAAACCTTCAGCAGTCTGACTTTAGATGTTGAGGGTTAAAGGAACTGTGTGTAGAACAATGCTGAGAATTCTAGTATTTTAAAGGACTTCTGAGAAATTCAGGTTTTCACCTTTTTTCAGTTAGCCTATTCTGAGCATATTTGGTAGAAAGGTATATCTGACCATATCACGACAATAACAGGCATTACATGTAACTTCTTTTCTGCGAAAGATTCTCTTCGCTAGAGGTCTTAAAAACAGCCTTTACATCTCTATTGCTTGGTCTTCTTTTGTTGGAAATGGCATCCTTAGTGTTTCACCCATTGAAACCAATGTAGGGAGGTATAAAGCACTTTTGCTAAAACAATAAAAGCAAACTTTCGGTAGTCTGACTTAAGATGTTGAGGGTTGAAGGAACTTTGTCTACAACAGTGGTTAGAATTCTAATATTTTAAAGGACTTCTGAATAATTCATGTATTCACCTTTTTTTCAGAATGCCTATTCTGAGCATGTTTGGTAGAGAAGGTATATCTGACCATAACTCTATAGAAAGAAGCAATTCATGTAACATCTTTTTTGGGAAAGATTCTCTTAACTAGAGTTCTTAAAAACATCCATTACTTCTCTATTGCTTGGTCTTCGTTTGTTGAAATGGCAACCTAATGTTTTTCACCCATTGAAGCCAATGTAGGCAGGTATAAAGCACTTTTGCTAATACAGTAAAAGCAAACCTTTAGTAGTCTGACTTAAGATGTTGAGGGTTGATGGAACTGTGTGTACAACAGGGCTTAGAATTCTTGTATTTTAAAGGACTTCTGAGAAATTCAGGTTTTCACCTTTTCTTCAGTTAGCCTATTCTGAGCATGTTTGGTAGAAAGGTGTATCTGACCATATCTCGACAATAACAGGCATTACATGTAACATCCTTTCTGGGAAAGATTCTCTTCACTAGATATCTTAAAAACAGCCATTACATCTCTATTGCTTGGTCTTCTTTTGTTGGAAATGGCATCCTTAGGTTTTCACCCATTGAAACCAATATAGGCAGTTATAAAGCACTTTTGCTACAAGAGTAAAAGCAAACCTTTAGTAGTCTGACTTAAGACGTTGAGGGTTGAAGGAACTTTGTGTACAACAGTGCTTAGAATTCTTGTATTTTAAAGACTTCTGAGAAATTCAGGTTTTCATATTTTTTTCAGTTAGCCAATTCTGGGCATGTTGGGTAGAAAGGTATATCTGACCATATCTCGACAATAACAGGCATTACATGTAACTTCGTTTCTGCGAAAGATTCTCTTCGCTAGAGGTCTTTAAAACAGCCTTTACATCTCTATTGCTTGGTCTTCTTCTGTTGGAAATGGCATCCTTAGTGGTTCACCCATTGAAACCAAAGTAGGCAGTTATAAAGCACTTTTGCTAAAACAATAAAACTAAACTTTCGGTAGTCTGACTTAAGATGTTGAGGGTTGAAGGAACTTTGTGTGCAACAGTGCTTAGAATTCCTGTATTTCAAAGGACTTCTGAGAAATTCATGTATTCACTTTTTTTTCAGAATGCCGATTCTGAGCATGTTTGGTAGAGAAGGTATATCTGACCATAATTCTATAAAAACAGGCATTACATGTAACTTCTTTTCTGGGAAAGATTCTCTTAGCTAGATATCTTAAAAACAGCCATTACATCTCTATTGCTTGGTCTTCTTTTGTTGGAGAAGGCATCCATAAATTTTCACCCATTGAAACCAAAGTAGGCAGGTATAAAGCACCTTTGCTAAAACAGTAAAAGGAAATCTTTAGTAGTCTGACTTAAGATGTTGAGGGTTGATGGAACTGTGTGTACAACAGGGCTTAGAATTCTTGTATTTTAAAGGACTTCTGAGAAATTCAGGTTTTCACCTTTTTGCAGTTAGCCTATTCTGAGCATATTTGGTAGAAAGGTATATCTGACCATATCTCGACAATAACAGGCATTACATGTAACTTAGTTTCTGCGAAATATTCTCTTCGCTAGAGGTCTTTAAAACAGCCATTACATCTCTATTGCTTGGTCTTCTTTTGTTGGAAAAGGCATCCTTAAATTTTCACCCATTGAAACCAAAGTAGGCAGGTATAAAGCACCTTTGCTAAAACAGTAAAAGCAAATCTTTAGTAGTCTGACTTAAGATGTTGAGGGTTGATGGAACTGTGTGTACAACAGGGCTTAGAATTCTTGTATTTTAAAGGACTTCTGAGAAATTCAGGTTTTCACCTTTTTGCAGTTAGCCTATTCTGAGCATATTTGGTAGAAAGGTATATCTGACCATATCTCGACAATAACAGGCATTACATGTAAGTTCTTTTCTAGGAAAGATTCTCTTACCTAGAGGTCTTAAAAACAGCCATTACATCTCTATTGTTTGGTATTCTTTTGTTGGAAATTACATCCTGAGGTTTTCACCCATTGAAACCAATGCAGGCAGGTATAAAGCACTTTTGCTAAAAGAGTAAAAGCAAACCTTCAGCAGTCAGACTAAAGATGTGGAGAGTTGAAGGAACTGTGTGTACAACAGTGCTTAGAATTCTAGTATTTCAAAGTACTTCTGAGAAATTCATGTGTTCACCTTTTTTTCAGAATGCCTATTCTGAGCATGTTTGGTAGAGAAGGTATATCTGACCATAGTTCTATAAAAACAGGCATTACATGTAAATTCTTTTCTGGGAAAGATTCTCTTAGTTAGAGGTCTTAAAAACAGCCATTACATCTCTATTGCTTGGTCTTCTTTTGTTGGAAAAGGCATCCTTAAATTTTCACCCATTGAAAACAACGTAGGCAGGTATAAAGCACCTTTGCTAAAACAGTAAAAGCAAACATTCAGCAGTCTGACTAAAGCTGTGGAGAGTTGAAGGAACTTTGTGTACAACAGTCCGTAGAATTCTTGTATTTTAAAGGACTTCTGAGAAATTCAGGTTTTCACCTTTTTTTCAGTTAGCGTATTCTAAGCATGTTTGGTAGAGAGGTATTTCTGACCATAACTCTATAGAAACAAGCATTACATGTAACATCTTTTCTGGGAAAGATTTTCTTAGCTAGAGTTCTTAAAAACAACCATTACATCTCTATTGCTTGGCCTTCTTTTGTCAGATATGGCATCCTAAGGTTTTCACCCATTGAAACCAATGTAGGCAGGTATAAAGCACTTTTGCTAAAACAGTAAAAGCAAACCTTCAGCAGTCTGACTTTAGATGTTGAGGGTTAAAGGAACTGTGTGTAGAACAATGCTGAGAATTCTAGTATTTTAAAGGACTTCTGAGAAATTCAGGTTTTCACCTTTTTTCAGTTAGCCTATTCTGAGCATATTTGGTAGAAAGGTATATCTGACCATAACTCGACAATAACAGGCATTACATGTAAGTTCTTTTCTAGGAAAGATTCTCTTACCTAGAGGTCTTAAAAACAGCCATTACATCTCTATTGTTTGGTATTCTTTTGTTGGAAATGACATCCTGAGGTTTTCACCCATTGTAACCAATGCAGGCAGGTATAAAGCACTTTTGGTAAAAGAGTAAAAGCAAACCTTCAGCAGTCAGACTAAAGATGTGGAGAGTTGAAGGAACTGTGTGTACAACAGTGCTTAGAATTCTAGTATTTCAAAGTACTTCTGAGAAATTCATGTGTTCACCTTTTTTTCAGAATGCATGTTTGGTAGAGAAGGTATATATGACCATAATTCTATAGAAACAGGCATTACATGTAACTTCTTTTCTGGGAAAGATTCTCTTAGCTAGAGGTCTTAAAAACAGCCATTACATCTCTATTGCTTGGTCTTCTTTTGTTGGAAATGGCATCCTTAAATTTTCACCCATTGAAACCAAAGTAGGCAGGTATAAAGCACCTTTGCTAAAACAGTAAAAGCAAACCTTCAGTAGTCTGACTAAAGATGTTGAGAGTTGAAGGAACTTTGTGTACAACAGTGCTTAGAATTCTTGTATTTTAAAGGACTTCTGAGAAATTCAGGTTTTCACCTTTTTTTCAGTTAGCCTATTCTGAGCATGTTTGGTAGAGAGGTATATCTGACCATAACTCTATAAAAACAGGCATTACATGTAACATCTTTTCTGGGAAAGATTCTCTTAGCTAGAGTTCTTAAAAACAGCCATTACATCTCTATTGCTTGGTCTTCTTTTGTTGGAAATGGCATCCTGAGGTTTTCACCCATTGAAACCAATGTAGGCAGGTATAAAGCACTTTTGCTAAAAGAGTAAAAGCAAACCTTTCAGTATTCTGACTAAAGATGTTGAGAGTTGAAGGAACTGTGTGTACAACAGTGCTTGAATTCTAGTATTTCAAAGGACTTCTGAGAAATTCATGTATTCACCTTTTTTTCAGAATGCCTATTCTGAGCATGTTTGGTAGAGAAGGTATATCTGACCATAATTCTATAAAAACAGGCATTACATGTAACGTCTTTTCTGGGAAAGATTCTCTTAGCTAGAGGTCTTAAAAGCAGCCATTACATCTCTATTGCTTGGTCTTCTTTTGTTGGAAATGGCATCCTTAGGTTTTCACCCATTGAAACCAATGTAGGCAGTTATAAAGCACTTTTGCTACAAGAGTAAAAGCAAACCTTTAGTAGTCTGACTTCAGATGTTGAGGGTTGAAGGAACTTTGTGTACAACAGTGCTTAGAGTTCTTGTATTTTAAAGGACTTCTGAGAAATTCAGGTTTTCAAATTTTTTTCAGTTAGCCAATTCTGGGCATGTTGGGTAGAAAGGTATATCTGACCATATCTCGACAATAACAGGCATTACATGTAACTTCTTTTCTGCGAAAGATTCTCTTCGCTAGAGGTCTTAAAAACAGCCTTTACATCTCTATTGCTTGGTCTTCTTTTGTTGGAAATGGCATCCTGAGTGTTTCACCCATTGAAACCAATGTAGGCAGGTATAAAGCACTTTTGCTAAAACAATAAAACTAAACTTTCGGCAATCTGACTTAAGATGTTGAGGGTTGAAGGAACTGTGTGTACAACAGTGCTTAGAATTCCTGTATTTCAAAGGACTTCTGAGAAATGCATGTATTCACCTTTTTTTCAGAATGCCGATTCTGAGCATGTTTGGTAGAGAAGGTATATCTGACCATAATTCTATAAAAACAGGCATTACATGTAAATTCTTTTCTGGGAAAGATTCTCTTAGTTAGAGGTCTTAAAAACAGCCATTACATCTCTATTGCTTGGTCTTCTTTTGTTGGAAAAGGCATCCTTAAATTTTCACCCATTGAAACCAACGTAGGCAGGTATAAAGCACCTTTGCTAAAACAGTAAAAGCAAACATTCAGCAGTCTGACTAAAGCTGTGGAGAGTTGAAGGAACTTTGTGTACAACAGTCCGTAGAATTCTTGTATTTTAAAGGACTTCTGAGAAATTCAGGTTTTCACCTTTTTTTCAGTTAGCGTATTCTGAGCATGTTTGGTAGAGAGGTATATCTGACCATAACTCTATAGAAACAAGCATTACATGTAACATCTTTTCTGGGAAAGATTTTCTTAGCTAGAGTTCTTAAAAACAACCATTACATCTCTATTGCTTGGCCTTCTTTTGTCAGATATGGCATCCTAAGGTTTTCACCCATTGAAACCAATGTAGGCAGGTATAAAGCACTTTTGCTAAAACAGTAAAAGCAAACCTTCAGCAGTCTGACTTTAGATGTTGAGGGTTAAAGGAACTGTGTGTAGAACAATGCTGAGAATTCTAGTATTTTAAAGGACTTCTGAGAAATTCAGGTTTTCACCTTTTTTCAGTTAGCCTATTCTGAGCATGTTTGGTAGAAAGGTATATCTGACCATATCACGACAATAACAGGCATTACATGTAACTTCTTTTCTGCGAAAGATTCTCTTCGCTAGAGGTCTTAAAAACAGCCTTTACATCTCTATTGCTTGGTCTTCTTTTGTTGGAAATGGCATCCTTAGTGTTTCACCCATTGAAACCAATGTAGGGAGGTATAAAGCACTTTTGCTAAAACAATAAAAGCAAACTTTCGGTAGTCTGACTTAAGATGTTGAGGGTTGAAGGAACTTTGTCTACAACAGTGGTTAGAATTCTAATATTTTAAAGGACTTCTGAATAATTCATGTATTCACCTTTTTTTCAGAATGCCTATTCTGAGCATGTTTGGTAGAGAAGGTATATCTGACCATAACTCTATAGAAAGAAGCAATTCATGTAACATCTTTTTTGGGAAAGATTCTCTTAACTAGAGTTCTTAAAAACATCCATTACTTCTCTATTGCTTGGTCTTCGTTTGTTGAAATGGCAACCTAATGTTTTTCACCCATTGAAGCCAATGTAGGCAGGTATAAAGCACTTTTGCTAATACAGTAAAAGCAAACCTTTAGTAGTCTGACTTAAGATGTTGAGGGTTGATGGAACTGTGTGTACAACAGGGCTTAGAATTCTTGTATTTTAAAGGACTTCTGAGAAATTCAGGTTTTCACCTTTTCTTCAGTTAGCCTATTCTGAGCATGTTTGGTAGAAAGGTGTATCTGACCATATCTCGACAATAACAGGCATTACATGTAACATCCTTTCTGGGAAAGATTCTCTTCACTAGATATCTTAAAAACAGCCATTACATCTCTATTGCTTGGTCTTCTTTTGTTGGAAATGGCATCCTTAGGTTTTCACCCATTGAAACCAATATAGGCAGTTATAAAGCACTTTTGCTACAAGAGTAAAAGCAAACCTTTAGTAGTCTGACTTAAGACGTTGAGGGTTGAAGGAACTTTGTGTACAACAGTGCTTAGAATTCTTGTATTTTAAAGACTTCTGAGAAATTCAGGTTTTCATATTTTTTTCAGTTAGCCAATTCTGGGCATGTTGGGTAGAAAGGTATATCTGACCATATCTCGACAATAACAGGCATTACATGTAACTTCTTTTCTGCGAAAGATTCTCTTCGCTAGAGGTCTTTAAAACAGCCTTTACAGCTCTATTGCTTGGTCTTCTTCTGTTGGAAATGGCATCCTTAGTGTTTCACCCATTGAAACCAAAGTAGGCAGTTATAAAGCACTTTTGCTAAAACAATAAAACTAAACTTTCGGTAGTCTGACTTAAGATGTTGAGAGTTGAAGGAACTTTGTGTACAACAGTGCTTAGAATTCCTGTATTTCAAAGGACTTCTGAGAAATTCATGTATTCACTTTTTTTTCAGAATGCCAATTCTGAGCATGTTTGGTAGAGAAGGTATATCTGACCATAATTCTATAAAAACAGGCATTACATGTAACTTCTTTTCTGGGAAAGATTCTCTTAGCTAGATATCTTAAAAACAGCCATTACATCTCTATTGCTTGGTCTTCTTTTGTTGGAAAAGGCATCCATAAATTTTCACCCATTGAAACCAAAGTAGGCAGGTATAAAGCACCTTTGCTAAAACAGTAAAAGGAAATCTTTAGTAGTCTGACTTAAGATGTTGAGGGTTGATGGAACTGTGTGTACAACAGGGCTTAGAATTCTTGTATTTTAAAGGACTTCTGAGAAATTCAGGTTTTCACCTTTTTGCAGTTAGCCTATTCTGAGCATATTTGGTAGAAAGGTATATCTGACCATATCTCGACAATAACAGGCATTACATGTAACTTAGTTTCTGCGAAATATTCTCTTCGCTAGAGGTCTTTAAAACAGCCATTACATCTCTATTGCTTGGTCTTCTTTTGTTGGAAAAGGCATCCTTAAATTTTCACCCATTGAAACCAAAGTAGGCAGGTATAAAGCACCTTTGCTAAAACAGTAAAAGCAAATCTTTAGTAGTCTGACTTAAGATGTTGAGGGTTGATGGAACTGTGTGTACAACAGGGCTTAGAATTCTTGTATTTTAAAGGACTTCTGAGAAATTCAGGTTTTCACCTTTTTGCAGTTAGCCTATTCTGAGCATATTTGGTAGAAAGGTATATCTGACCATATCTCGACAATAACAGGCATTACATGTAAGTTCTTTTCTAGGAAAGATTCTCTTACCTAGAGGTCTTAAAAACAGCCATTACATCTCTATTGTTTGGTATTCTTTTGTTGGAAATTACATCCTGAGGTTTTCACCCATTGTAACCAATGCAGGCAGGTATAAAGCACTTTTGGTAAAAGAGTAAAAGCAAACCTTCAGCAGTCAGACTAAAGATGTGGAGAGTTGAAGGAACTGTGTGTACAACAGTGCTTAGAATTCTAGTATTTCAAAGTACTTCTGAGAAATTCATGTGTTCACCTTTTTTTCAGAATGCCTATTCTGAGCATGTTTGGTAGAGAATGTATATCTGACCATAGTTCTATAAAAACAGGCATTACATGTAAATTCTTTTCTGGGAAAGATTCTCTTAGTTAGAGGTCTTAAAAACAGCCATTACATTCTATTGCTTGGTCTTCTTTTGTTGGAAAAGGCATCCTTAAATTTTCACCCATTGAAAACAACGTAGGCAGGTATAAAGCACCTTTGCTAAAACAGTAAAAGCAAACATTCAGCAGTCTGACTAAAGCTGTGGAGAGTTGAAGGAACTTTGTGTACAACAGTCCGTAGAATTCTTGTATTTTAAAGGACTTCTGAGAAATTCAGGTTTTCACCTTTTTTTCAGTTAGCGTATTCTAAGCATGTTTGGTAGAGAGGTATTTCTGACCATAACGCTATAGAAACAAGCATTACATGTAACATCTTTTCTGGGAAAGATTTTCTTAGCTAGAGTTCTTAAAAACAACCATTACATCTCTATTGCTTGGCCTTCTTTTGTCAGATATGGCATCCTAAGGTTTTCACCCATTGAAACCAATGTAGGCAGGTATAAAGCACTTTTGCTAAAACAGTAAAAGCAAACCTTCAGCAGTCTGACTTTAGATGTTGAGGGTTAAAGGAACTGTGTGTAGAACAATGCTGAGAATTCTAGTATTTTAAAGGACTTCTGAGAAATTCAGGTTTTCACCTTTTTTCAGTTAGCCTATTCTGAGCATATTTGGTAGAAAGGTATATCTGACCATATCTCGACAATAACAGGCATTACATGTAACTTCTTTTCTGGGAAAGATTCTCTTCGCTAGAGGTCTTAAAAACAGCCTTTACATCTCTATTGCTTGGTCTTCTTTTGTTGGAAATGGCATCCTTAGGTTTTCACCCATTGAAACCAATGTAGGCAGGTATAAAGCACTTTTGCTAAAAGAGTAAAAGCAAACCTTCAGCAGTCAGACTAAAGATGTGGAGAGTTGAAGGAACTGTGTGTACAACAGTGCTTAGAATTCTAGTATTTCAAAGTACTTCTGAGAAATTCATGTGTTCACCTTTTTTTCAGAATGCATGTTTGGTAGAGAAGGTATATATGACCATAATTCTATAGAAACAGGCATTACATGTAACTTCTTTTCTGGGAAAGATTCTCTTAGCTAGAGGTCTTAAAAACAGCCATTACATCTCTATTGCTTGGTCTTCTTTTGTTGGAAATGGCATCCTTAGGTTTTCACCCATTGAAACCAATGTAGGCAGTTATAAAGCACTTTTGCTACAAGAGTAAAAGCAAACCTTTAGTAGTCTGACTTCAGATGTTGAGGGTTGAAGGAACTTTGTGTACAACAGTGCTTAGAGTTCTTGTATTTTAAAGGACTTCTGAGAAATTCAGGTTTTCAAATTTTTTTCAGTTAGCCAATTCTGGGCATGTTGGGTAGAAAGGTATATCTGACCATATCTCGACAATAACAGGCATTACATGTAACTTCTTTTCTGCGAAAGATTCTCTTCGCTAGAGGTCTTAAAAACAGCCTTTACATCTCTATTGCTTGGTCTTCTTTTGTTGGAAATGGCATCCTTAGTGTTTCACCCATTGAAACCAATGTAGGCAGGTATAAAGCACTTTTGCTAAAACAATAAAACTAAACTTTCGGCAATCTGACTTAAGATGTTGAGGGTTGAAGGAACTGTGTGTACAAAAGTGCTTAGAATTCCTGTATTTCAAAGGACTTCTGAGAAATGCATGTATTCACCTTTTTTTCAGAATGCCGATTCTGAGCATGTTTGGTAGAGAAGGTATATCTGACCATAATTCTATAAAAACAGGCATTACATGTAAATTCTTTTCTGGGAAAGATTCTCTTAGTTAGAGGTCTTAAAAACCGCCATTACATCTCTATTGCTTGGTCTTCTTTTGTTGGAAAAGGCATCCTTAAATTTTCACCCATTGAAACCAACGTAGGCAGGTATAAAGCACCTTTGCTAAAACAGTAAAAGCAAACATTCAGCAGTCTGACTAAAGCTGTGGAGAGTTGAAGGAACTTTGTGTACAACAGTCCGTAGAATTCTTGTATTTTAAAGGAATTCTGAGAAATTCAGGTTTTCACCTTTTTTTCAGTTAGCGTATACTAAGCATGTTTGGTAGAGAGGTATTTCTGACCATAACTCTATAGAAACAAGCATTACATGTAACATCTTTTCTGGGAAAGATTTTCTTAGCTAGAGTTCTTAAAAACAACCATTACATCTCTATTGCTTGGCCTTCTTTTGTCAGATATGGCATCCTAAGGTTTTCACCCATTGAAACCAATGTAGGCAGGTATAAAGCACTTTTGCTAAAACAGTAAAAGCAAACCTTCAGCAGTCTGACTTTAGATGTTGAGGGTTAAAGGAACTGTGTGTAGAACAATGCTGAGAATTCTAGTATTTTAAAGGACTTCTGAGAAATTCAGGTTTTCACCTTTTTTCAGTTAGCCTATTCTGAGCATATTTGGTAGAAAGGTATATCTGACCATATCTCGACAATAACAGGCATTACATGTAAGTTCTTTTCTAGGAAAGATTCTCTTACCTAGAGGTCTTAAAAACAGCCATTACATCTCTATTGTTTGGTATTCTTTTGTTGGAAATGACATCCTGAGGTTTTCACCCATTGAAACCAATGCAGGCAGGTACAAAGCACTTTTGCTAAAAGAGTAAAAGCAAACCTTCAGCAGTCAGACTAAAGATGTGGAGAGTTGAAGGAACTGTGTGTACAACAGTGCTTAGAATTCCTGTATTTCAAAGTACTTCTGAGAAATTCATGTGTTCACCTTTTTTTCAGAATGCCTATTCTGAGCATGTTTGGTAGAGAAGGTATATATGACCATAATTCTATAGAAACTGGCA
The DNA here is from genome assembly GCA_011680675.1 of Gymnobelideus leadbeateri. NCBI lineage: Eukaryota > Metazoa > Chordata > Mammalia > Diprotodontia > Petauridae > Gymnobelideus > Gymnobelideus leadbeateri. The sequence continues at coordinate 17,165 of WOXC01009311.1, forward strand.
TTACATGTAACTTCTTTTCTGGGAAAGATTCTCTTAGTTAGAGGTCTTAAAAACAGCCATTACATCTCTATTGCTTGGTCTTCTTTTGTTGGAAATGGCATCCTTAGGTTTTCACCCATTGAAACCAATGTAGGCAGTTATAAAGCACTTTTGCTACAAGAGTAAAAGCAAACCTTTAGTAGTCTGACTTAAGATGTTGAGGGTTGAAGGAACTTTGTGTACAACAGTGCTTAGAGTTCTTGTATTTTAAAGGACTTCTGAGAAATTCAGGTTTTCATATTTTTTTCAGTTAGCCAATTCTGGGCATGTTGGGTAGAAAGGTATATCTGACCATATCTCGACAATAACAGGCATTACATGTAACTTCTTTTCTGCGAAAGATTCTCTTCGCTAGAGGTCTTTAAAACAGCCTTTACATCTCTATTGCTTGGTCTTCTTCTGTTGGAAATGGCATCCTTAGTGTTTCACCCATTGAAACCAAAGTAGGCAGGTATAAAGCACTTTTGCTAAAACAATAAAACTAAACTTTCGGTAGTCTGACTTAAGATGTTGAGGGTTGAAGGAACTTTGTGTACAACAGTGCTTAGAATTCCTGTATTTCAAAGGACTTCTGAGAAATTCATGTATTCACTTTTTTTTCAGAATGCCTTTTCTGAGCATGTTTGGTAGAGAAGGTATATCTGACCATAATTCTATAAAAACAGGCATTACATGTAACTTCTTTTCTGGGAAAGATTCTCTTAGCTAGATATCTTAAAAACAGCCATTACATCTCTATTGCTTGGTCTTCTTTTGTTGGAGAAGGCATCCATAAATTTTCACCCATTGAAACCAAAGTAGGCAGGTATAAAGCACCTTTGCTAAAACAGTAAAAGGAAATCTTTAGTAGTCTGACTTAAGATGTTGAGGGTTGATGGAACTGTGTGTACAACAGGGCTTAGAATTCTTGTATTTTAAAGGACTTCTGAGAAATTCAGGTTTTCACCTTTTTGCAGTTAGCCTATTCTGAGCATATTTGGTAGAAAGGTATATCTGACCATATCTCGACAATAACAGGCATTACATGTAACTTAGTTTCTGCGAAATATTCTCTTCGCTAGAGGTCTTTAAAACAGCCATTACATCTCTATTGCTTGGTCTTCTTTTGTTGGAAAAGGCATCCTTAAATTTTCACCCATTGAAACCAAAGTAGGCAGGTATAAAGCACCTTTGCTAAAACAGTAATAGCAAATCTTTAGTAGTCTTACTTAAGATGTTGAGGGTTGATGGAACTGTGTGTACAACAGGGCTTAGAATTCTTGTATTTTGAAGGACTTCTGAGAAATTCAGGTTTTCACCTTTTTGCAGTTAGCCTATTCTGAGCATATTTGGTAGAAAGGTATATCTGACCATATCTCGACAATAACAGGCATTACATGTAAGATCTTTTCTAGGAAAGATTCTCTTACCTAGAGGTCTTAAAAACAGCCATTACATCACTATTGTTTGGTATTCTTTTGTTGGAAATGACATCCTGAGGTTTTCACCCATTGAAACCAATGCAGGCAGGTACAAAGCACTTTTGCTAAAAGAGTAAAAGCAAACCTTCAGCAGTCAGACTAAAGATGTGGAGAGTTGAAGGAACTGTGTGTACAACAGTGCTTAGAATTCTAGTATTTCAAAGTACTTCTGAGAAATTCATGTGTTCACATTTTTTTCAGAATGCATGTTTGGTAGAGAAGGTATATCTGACCATAATTCTATAGAAACAGGCATTACATGTAACTTCTTTTCTGGGAAAGATTCTCTTAGTTAGAGGTCTTAAAAACAGCCATTACGTCTCTATTGCTTGGTCTTCTTTTGTTGGAAAAGGCATCCTTAAATTTTCACCCATTGAAACCAACGTAGGCAGGTATAAAGCACCTTTGCTAAAACAGTAAAAGCAAACATTCAGCAGTCTGACTAAAGCTGTGGAGAGTTGAAGGAACTTTGTGTACAACAGTCCGTAGAATTCTTGTATTTTAAAGGACTTCTGAGAAATTCAGGTTTTCACCTTTTTTTCAGTTAGCGTATTCTAAGCATGTTTGGTAGAGAGGTATTTCTGACCATAACGCTATAGAAACAAGCATTACATGTAACATCTTTTCTGGGAAAGATTTTCTTAGCTAGAGTTCTTAAAAACAACCATTACATCTCTATTGCTTGGCCTTCTTTTGTCAGATATGGCATCCTAAGGTTTTCACCCATTGAAACCAATGTAGGCAGGTATAAAGCACTTTTGCTAAAACATTAAAAGCAAACCTTCAGCAGCATGAATAACGATGTTGAGAGTGGAAGGAACTGGGTGTACAACAGTGCTTAGATTTCCTGTATTTTAAAGGACTTCTGAGAAATTCAGGTTTTCAAATTTTTTTCAGTTAGCCAATTCTGGGCATGTTGGGTAGAAAGGTATATCTGACCATATCTCGACAATAACAGGCATTATATGTAACTTCTTTTCTGCGAAAGATTCTCTTCGCTAGAGGTCTTAAAAACAGCCTTTACATCTCTATTGCTTGGTCTTCTTTTGTTGGAAATGGCATCCTTAGTGTTTCACCCATTGAAACCAATGTAGGCAGGTATAAAGCACTTTTGCTAAAAGAATAAAACTAAACTTTCGGTAGTCTGACTTAAGATGTTGAGGGTTGAAGGAACTGTGTGTATAACAGTGCTTAGAATTCCTGTATTTCAAAGGACTTGTGAGAAATTCATGGATTCACCTTTTTTTCAGTATGCCGATTCTGAGCATGTTTGGTAGAGAAGGTATATCTGACCATAATTCTATAAAAACAGGCATTACATGTAACATCTTTTCTGGGAAAGATTCTCTTAGCTAGATATCTTAAAAACAGCCATTACATCTCTATTGCTTGGTCTTCTTTTGTTGGAAATGGCATCCTTAGGTTTTCACCCATTGAAACCAATGTAGGCAGTTATAAAACACTTTTGCTACAAGAGTAAAAGCAAACCTTTAGTAGTCTGACTTAAGACGTTGAGGGTTGAAGGAACTTTGTGTACAACAGTGCTTAGAATTCTTGTATTTTAAAGACTTCTGAGAAATTCAGGTTTTCATATTTTTTTCAGTTAGCCAATTCTGGGCATGTTGGGTAGAAAGGTATATCTGACCATATCTCGACAATAACAGGCATTACATGTAACTTCGTTTCTGCGAAAGATTCTCTTCGCTAGAGGTCTTTAAAACAGCCTTTACATCTCTATTGCTTGGTCTTCTTCTGTTGGAAATGGCATCCTTAGTGGTTCACCCATTGAAACCAAAGTAGGCAGGTATAAAGCTCTTTTGCTAAAACAATAAAACTAAACTTTCGGTAGTCTGACTTAAGATGTTGAGGGTTGAAGGAACTTTGTGTGCAACAGTGCTTAGAATTCCTGTATTTCAAAGGACTTCTGAGAAATTCATGTATTCACTTTTTTTTCAGAATGCCGATTCTGAGCATGTTTGGTAGAGAAGGTATATCTGACCATAATTCTATAAAAACAGGCATTACATGTAACTTCTTTTCTGGGAAAGATTCTCTTAGCTAGATATCTTAAAAACAGCCATTACATCTCTATTGCTTGGTCTTCTTTTGTTGGAAAAGGCATCCTTAAATTTTCACCCATTGAAACCAAAGTAGGCAGGTATAAAGCACCTTTGCTAAAACAGTAAAAGCAAATCTTTAGTAGTCTGACTTAAGATGTTGAGGGTTGATGGAACTGTGTGTACAACAGTGCTTAGAATTCTTGTATTTTAAAGGACTTCTGAGAAATTCAGGTTTTCACCTTTTTTTTCAGTTAGCCTATTCTGAGCATGTTTGGTAGAAAGGTATATCTGACCATATCTCGACAATAACAGGCATTACATGTAACTTCTTTTCTGGGAAAGATTCTCTTAGCTAGATGTCTTAAAAACAGCCATTACATCTCTATTGCTTGGTCTTCTTTTGTTGGAAAAGGCATCCTTAAATTTTCACCCATTGAAACCAAAGTAGGCAGGTATAAAGCACCTTTGCTAAAAGAGTAAAAGCAAATCTTTAGTAGTCTGACTTAAGATGTTGAGGGTTGATGGAACTGTGTGTACAACAGGGCTTAGAATTCTTGTATTTTAAAGGACTTCTGAGAAATTCAGGTTTTCACCTTTTTGCAGTTAGCTTATTCTGAGCATATTTGGTAGAAAGGTATATCTGACCATATCTCGACAATAACAGGCATTACATGTAAGATCTTTTCTAGGAAAGATTCTCTTACCTAGAGGTCTTAAAAACAGCCATTATATCACTATTGTTTGGTATTCTTTTGTTGGAAATGACATCCTGAGGTTTTCACCCATTGAAACCAATGCAGGCAGGTATAAAGCACTTTTGCTAAAAGAGTAAAAGCAAACCTTCAGCAGTCAGACTAAAGATGTGGAGAGTTGAAGGAACTGTGTGTACAACAGTGCTTAGAATTCTAGTATTTCAAAGTACTTCTGAGAAATTCATGTGTTCACCTTTTTTTCAGAATGCTTTTGGATGTTTGGTAGAGAATGTTATCTGATCATAGTTCTATAAAAACAGGCATTACATTTATGTTATTTTCTGGGAAAGATTCTCTTAGTTAGAGGTCTTAAAAACAGCCATTACATTCTATTGCTTGGTCTTCTTTTGTTGGAAATGGCATCCTTAGTTTTTCACCCATTGAAAACAAGGTAGGCAGGTATAAAGCACTTTTGATAAAACAGTAAAAGCAAACATTCAGCAGTCTGACTAAAGATGTGGAGAGTTGAAGGAACTTTGTGTACAACAGTGGTTAGAATTATTGTATTTTAAAGGACTTCTGAGAAATTCATGTTTTCACCTTTTTTTCAGTTTGAGTATTCTGAGCATGTTTGGTAGAGAGGTATATCTGACCATAAGTCTATAGAAACAAGCATTACATGTAACTTCTTTTCTGGGAAAGATTTTCTTAGCTAGAGTTCTTAAAAACTACCATTACATCTCTATTGCTTGGCCTTCTTTTGTCAGATATGGCATCCTAAGCTTTTCACCCATTGAAACCAATGTAGGCAGGTATAAAGCACTTTTGCTAAAACAATAAAAGCAAACCTTCAGCAGTCTGACTTTAGATGTTGAGGGTTAAAGGAACTGTGTGTAGAACAATGCTGAGAATTCTAGTATTTTAAAGGACTTCTGAGAAATTCAGGTTTTCACCTTTTTTCAGTTAGCCTATTCTGAGCATATTTGGTAGAAAGGTATATCTGACCATAACTCGACAATAACAGGCATTACATGTAAGTTCTTTTCTAGGAAAGATTCTCTTACCTAGAGGTCTTAAAAACAGCCATTACATCTCTATTGTTTGGTATTCTTTTGTTGGAAATGACATCCTGAGGTTTTCACCCATTGTAACCAATGCAGGCAGGTATAAAGCACTTTTGGTAAAAGAGTAAAAGCAAACCTTCAGCAGTCAGACTAAAGATGTGGAGAGTTGAAGGAACTGTGTGTACAACAGTGCTTAGAATTCTAGTATTTCAAAGTACTTCTGAGAAATTCATGTGTTCACCTTTTTTTCAGAATGCATGTTTGGTAGAGAAGGTATATATGACCATAATTCTATAGAAACAGGCATTACATGTAACTTCTTTTCTGGGAAAGATTCTCTTAGATAGAGGTCTTAAAAACAGCCTTTACATTTCTATTGTTTGGTCTTCTTTTGGTGGAAATGGCATCCTTAAATTTTCACCCATTGAAACCAAAGTAGGCAGGTATAAAGCACCTTGCTAAAACAGTAAAAGCAAAGATTCCGCAGTGTGACTAAAGTTATGGAGAGTTGAAGATAATTTGTGTACAACAGTCCTTAGAATTCTTGTATTTTAAAGGACTTCTGAGAAATTCAGGTTTTCACCTTTTTTTCAGTTAGCGTATTCTAAGCATGTTTGGTAGAGAGGTATTTCTGACCATAACGCTATAGAAACAAGCATTACATGTAACATCTTTTCTGGGAAAGATTTTCT